>JAOYMO020038021.1:0-12499 GCA_025802455.2 Iodosphaeria phyllophila | reverse complement strand
GGCTGCCAGGTATTTAACAGATTGTTATTAGAAATATCTTCAATAAGACGGATAAAACTGCGGGCCTCAAAATTGCGGGTCTCGTTCCATGGGGATGATTCTAGTAGCAAAAAAATCGATAATTTATCATGAGATTCGAGCAAAACATGATTCATCACACACTTCCTTAATCGACGGGCGGCTGCACTGAGCGTCGGTCAGGACCCTTATCATCAAATCTGATCGTCACTTACCCCAGACCTCTTGCTCCATCGTCCTTCTGCCCCTGGTCCCATTCCTGCTTACAATTCATAGTCCCGCTTGTTCTCCGTCTCTCTATCGCTTTCCTCTCCGCGTGAACTCCGTCAAATGCGGATATTCGCCACGCTGCTGCTCAAATATTGCATTTCAGTGGCGTATCTAGGGTCCGGCGACCCCTCATATTCCAGGCCCATCTCCTCCTGGATGCCGCGCGAGCTCCGGATCTTCTGGCTCTGACTCTCCATGATGGTGAGCATCTTCGTCACGATACGCATGATCGTTTCTTCAGATATGATATCAGATTCAATATCTGCCGTTCGATCCTGATAGATCGATCATATTCTCGTCAACCACCCAGTTCAAGAGCTCCCTCTTCTTCGCCCCAGCAGGAATGTGACGCCAAAAGAGCCCGTGCCAGTCTTGAGTGCGACTGTAGCTCTTCTGCATGGCAGCGGGGCTCTTCCTCTCCTACCAGTGGCTCTGTGATATTCGAGATATCTCTTCAGAAATGTGCGGCAGGTCAGGTTGTGTTCTCCGGTGAAATCCAGGCGCGTGCGGTCGCGCTCGAGCATCGCGGAGACACAGCGCTGGGTTGGGATTCGCCGTATCGTATCACAGACTATCTGGGTCACCTCTTCGTGCGCATGTGCTAGGTCGGTTAGCGATGCTCGGAGATGGGAGAGCTTGTCTTTCTGGTCGATCAAATTCCTGTGAACGCCCTTTTTGGTCAACTACATCTTGATCAACCACATTTTGGTTGGCAGCATGGTGGTTTGGTGAGAAATTTTGTGCTGGATTTTTCATTAATGTCGAGGATCTGGTCTAAACAGACTGTGCTGAGGATGATAATAATGACGGAGAGCTTCAAGTATGGTCCTGAAAGCCGACTCAACTCCTCTAGCTCTATCTCCAAACTTTTTAGCTGATACTGGCTCTCGCATCTTTCTAAGCAGCACGCGTTATATGCTCGGTACTTCCATCTTCTTCGCTCCTGCCAGACCAGATCACACTGTATTTCTCCCCGCGTCGGGTTTCGATCCCAACACCCACAAAATCACGCACCTAGCTTGGTAAAGTGAAGTCAATGCTCTTCTCCGTATCTTCTTTTGAAACTGGGAATCAGTCTCACACTAGGACAATGTCAATACTGTCTCTGGTCCTGATACTCGAATTCAACCCACCTATTTCCTTCCTCTTGGCCCAGTTACTTTCGTTTTGGCTTGGAAATTCTCGGCCAGTTCGTGGAAATCTCCTAGACACGGAGTCTTCTCGGTCGGAGCGGCTCTTATTCCTCTGTAGTGCGGTCGGATAGAGTTCCATGAATACTCTAACCGGTGAAGGCATGGCTCAATTTCTTCCAATGGACACATTTTGCTCACTTCTTAGTCACGTTGCCAGGGAACACATCATGTGTATGCCAGGGTCCAGAGCTCAATTTGTAGCGAGCAAGCAGCTGACCTGCCAATGGTGGTTCTGGCTAGGCAAACTGCTGGTGCGTACGGGTCCCCTCAGCTCTGGATGCTTCATGATCGGGCTTGACTTTTTACGCTCTAGCGAGTGTCATGGAGATAGTGGGCGGGTCGAATAGAACAAAGGTCAAGGCAAAATCGGCGGGATTGATGAGAAGGAATGGACAGAGCCCTTTGCCTCCGGTAGGCCTCCTAGATAACCCCCATTCCGGTCCCCCTGCCCGGTACGCTCAGCCCCTTAAGGGGGTTCAACTAGCAACTAGATGTGACCAGTCAACTCCGTTCAGCCCTTCATGCTTGCAGTCTGTAATTTCTTTGTTAGCAAACACCTCTATTCCGGTATAACCGAGTTCGGTTAATCAAGATGTTGAACAAAGACCACACTGTGTGAAGACCGAGCAGAGAATGGACCATACCGTTACCTCTCCGAAAGTAAAGCCGCAAAATCTGATCTCGGCGCTGCAGCCAAGCCTCATTCAAACGAGTTTCGGGGCTTTACTTTCGGAGAGAAGGAGACTCAAGCTCTTGTTTTTGAAGAGGGAAGCAGCCTCAATATCTGCTGTAGTAACATGCCAAAAACAAAAGCTAAGGGAAGAAGGTGACTTGAGATTTGACCCACTCATCTTGAGCTGCTGGTGGAAGGCAAGGCCGTGTGTCCCATACCTTCACCCCAAATTAGAGACTAAGACCCGCCAATAACAGCGGCGCATAACTCAGCGGCGGCTTGCCAAATCCCTCAGCTTCCTCTTGGGCCTTTCTGCCCAGCGTTGGGGCTTTGATCATGATACGAGTGTCTTGCACACGTTTCATCATCTTCATCGCATATAGGTGCTCTATAAGTATTTCGATTTTCTCGCCGACTTTGATGGTGTCCCGATAATCTTGCACTATTCTTGCCTGACTCAGAATAGTCCCGGCAGTAGCCAATTTTGCCAACGCGTAGGGTTTCTCTTGTCGGTCTCCATCGTATTTTCTATATACCCTATTCTCCTGCACATGCTGTCGCCGGCGGCAGTCGGATGACCCGAGTTTCGGTGAGCGGATTAGGCTCGCAAAGGTTACGGGCCTGTGTTCGAAGTGGTATTGATGAAGTCGGCGCATCGGAGATATTGAGACAATCCTCAGTGCGAGCAACGGGGCGGACGGGCTAGGAGTGTCGTTTCTGCTGATGCTCTTGTAGTTTTGAGCATGTGTGCTCGGAACGCGTTCATCATTGCTGCTATTGTTGTCGTCTTTGTGGCAGTGGTAACTATAATTAGGTGTCTCGCTATGGTATAATGTGCGCGTACAAAGTTAGCAGAGTCGGTCATTACCATTTCCTTTATATAGTTGTGTTTGATGCTGTATTTGTTTCTTTGCTTCTGTCCTCCCTTGTTTTGACGAAAAAGAAAGAGATATTTTATGAGAATTCGAGAAATGCTGGTCTACCCCCTAACTCTCACTCAAGTCTAGCCCCAACACACCTCTGTAGCAGTGGGAACTCTTTAAACAAGGTTGCGACCATAGCGAAATCAACACCAGCGACGGATTTGAGAGTGCGTTGAATATACGCAACTGATCGGAAAATCAAATTGCTCAGCTTCAACAGCGACACTTACACCTCTGCGGGCCGGTCGTACTGGAAGGTGAGCTATCGGTCGACAAAGATTTGACCCTAAACACACCCAGCTGAAGTATCGCTTGGCCTTCCCTGAACCAAGGACATGAGATAATGGCGTTGATAGATCATACTGTAGTACCATATCTCCTCTGAACGACTATTAGAAGAAAAGAACATCAAACATGGAGTGATATCGGTAACTCTGCCTGAGATAGGAACCAGGATTAGGGATCTTGGACTTTTTGCCGTTCTGCGTCAGCCTTGTTGACGGGTTCTTGATACGAAACAAGTATCGGAGCGGGGAAATGGGAGACCCTGTGAGATAATGGGATCGATTTGCTTCCCAAGTATGAACGAGCTCCTCCAACGGACTAAGTTTTTATTTGTCAAACAGTGTATACAGAACGGCACGACTATTACCAGAATGAGGGTGGGAATGAACCGAAAGCATCATGGAACACGAGCTCGAAAAATATCGGGAGTAACTTTATTTATCAAACCGACGCTGGCGTCGTCGGGGATCGCAGAAAGAGACACATTTTGCTCCGTGAAAAGCACGGGGTAAAACTCCAGGGAGTTCTCGCTAGCCCGGATTTCCAGTCCTGAGAAACACGAATTTATCGGCCCAGCTGAGGCTTACATGATGCTCAAAGTCTTCCAAATTGTGCATCGCTGGTCCGATACGAGGCAGAACCAGCACATCACAGAATTCGGCATCCAAGTTCGACCAGAAAGAATATATGCTCGCCTGGTCTTCTTGGACACAAACTAAGGGACCCTTAGACTTTGTTCATCCATCCTGGTATCTCAATATTGATGACCATGTCCTAAGGGATGATTCAAAGGTCGATGATATTATGCTGGATCGCTCTTCAGTGCCAGGCAAAGCTCCATCACAGAAGCCGTCAGGGTTGAGGTCCAGCACAGGTCAGAATCCTTGTCCGTCATGCCAATATTTGAGCACTCTAGCGTTACATGGTAAAGGATTCAATATATCACATAATTCCCTGACGACGGTCGGAAATTTCGATCTACGAGCTGTCCTCTGAAAAGCTCGTAATAAGTTGTTTCTGGCACCAAAATTCCCAGGATCGAGACCTGTACGAAACAAAAGAAAATTAAGAGAAGGGTGAAGGATCCAGATGGTGTGATAGAAACGACAGAAATGGCCACAGAAGACAACGAAACGATTGAAGCCCGGGAAGTGAATCATATCAATGACAATATGTGACTTCGCCAACTATAACACAGGCTGATAGGTCAAAGGCAAAAGGTTCCTCACTCACAAGTCAAACGACCCGTCGCCCATACAGGCTCTACGCCGCCCTTCGCCATAGTCCGTGACAAAGTTTAATTTCATAATTGAAACGAACTCATCATCCATACAACTATCTGTGTCACTCGGTTCCACAAAAATCATACGAAGCTTCTATTGGTAATGGTAAGGAATCAGATGTCCCGTGTCATACTTAACCCCAATCTACCGTTACCTTCGACTGTCCGAAAGTCCGTTGTTAAAATTACACCTCTGGGCACGTTTCGCTCAGCACCGCATTCGGGGTCAGACCCGTTCCCTAGTGCGCTTGCAGAACTTTGCAACTGCTTATTGTGCCACATCCCCTACATATGCATTCTGCAGTTACACAGTACAAATCGATGCTAAAGGAGAAGGATGTGTGTTAGCAGGAATTTCCGGTATTGTGATTTGTCTGCGATGTCGCTACATGGTTGTACCCCCAAATGCTGCGGCAATTGA
The DNA here is from genome assembly GCA_025802455.2 of Iodosphaeria phyllophila. NCBI lineage: Eukaryota > Fungi > Ascomycota > Sordariomycetes > Amphisphaeriales > Iodosphaeriaceae > Iodosphaeria > Iodosphaeria phyllophila. The sequence goes on along the minus strand of JAOYMO020038021.1, from coordinate 7,434 downwards.
AAGGTGTTCAAATTTCAAATATGCACAGCAACGGAATTTCGCACAGACAGAGGTACTAACCATGTTCGAGCCGAAGTGCAAAACACCCCATAGTGCAATATGTCTTGCCGGGCAAACTCCTAGGAAAACCATCCTATCAATTAGCAGCATACTGGACTACTAAAACTTTCTATCAGTAGATACCATGCCTACTTTGATTGATTAGGCCTTCCACAGCTTTTTGTGCTTGATATACTTTGCATTGCCTTTTTGGTGGGTGTGGAGTACTCTCTTTCTTAGACTTGTGACTTTGCGCTGAATCTCCCCACTTAAGCAGCAAAGAAACAACAATTTCTTGTACTCGGACCTGAGAACCTTCTTCCTCATCGAAAGTCTTATAACTATGGCTAATAGAGCCCAATTGAGATGAACTCTTCGCCATTCCACTTAAAATTAGTTAGAGATTCAGCCTAGCTAATTTGCATCTATCTTAAGGCAGTGTGCATGGAGAAATCAAAGGCAGAGGTCAACCTCTTCAAGGGAAATCATCGGGTTTAGCAGCAAATTACAGATAACTATTTAAAACCTGCATCACAACTTAATATCTGACCAAAATCTATTGAAACTTAGTTCGATGGATAGAGAATTGAGCAGAGGTTACAGGAACATCATTTTTTCTCTCCTATTATGATGTGTGTTGGCATGCTGTAAGCAGAAAGCCTGGGAAATAATTTGCATAGGTAATCTGCTGATCGTTGCACTACGGGATGTGTTGCACTTCGGCTCGAACACGGTTAGTAACAGTCAATCGATCGGAGAATTCATTGCGACTACCTCTGAATAGCGGCGTGGCTTGACTATGAGCGGATGATGCTGTAAGTTTGCCGTATCCCAGGGCCCATGCCCTCGAAACCCTACGGGGATAGGGTCGTACTAAGCCTCGAGAATTGGCTCAATCATGGTGAGAAATCGACGCGTTCGGTTCCCTGAAGTCCGCCAAGCCAGCTGCGAAGATTTGTCTTCCCGGTCAAGAGGTCCGAACTGGAACAACGAATGGATTTCGGGTATGGTACTGGAGCATTACGAGAATTTATACGGAGTAACGTTACCGTCATTACCGGATATCACACTTTGTCACGTGGGGCGTTTACCACACCCCCCAGCCCGGCTTCCGATAAGTAGTATGACTCCCGGTTCGTTGGTGGTGTCATAGTGTTGGTTTGGGGCCGGTCTATTCGAAGGGTAGCCGTGCGACTTGTTGGTAGGAATGCTCAAGAGGCCTGGAGGTGTGTTTTGGTGGGGTTTCTTCGCCTTGGTGGTTACTACAGTCCTATCTCCTTGAGCGCCGCAAGTGTACCATGGCCAGTGCATTTTTTTGGAAAGGTTGCAGATTGGCTGTATTCTGCTACAAAGAACGGCGTGACGTAAGAGAGATGTGCACAGAACATGTGGAAGGGTTTGGACATGTCGAAGGTTAGCGTACCAGAAGTAGAGATACCAAGCAGGACAGACCCCAGTCCACTTTTGACCCAGTCACCGCTGAGCACTGGCCATGGTACACTTGCGGCGCTCAAGGAGATAGATTGATTCTAGCAAGGTTTGCCATCTTCATTGGAGCTGGTTATTTGATGGATTTATGTTGTTTACACAGTAGTCATTAAGACAGTTATGCGCCCCGCTTCTCTGCTTTTTTTCTAAGGTTAACTTAGTCATTTGACTGGTTTGATTCATGACAGTGCGTCGTTATGTGTTCGGTTATCAAGTTCCCTGATCCGTGCCTCGCTTTGCACAAACGGCCGCTAGCGCCTGTCCCGGTAGGTTGGGTGCAGCCCTCGGCGCCTTCCGCAATGCAGGTTGCCACTCGCGCTAAACTTGATTCTGCAGTGTTTAACGAGCTATGGGGCACCAGGACATGACTGTGCCCCTGATTTCGTGAACGTGCGATCTTCAAGTCTTGACGAAACTAAGCGCTAGAGGACAAGAGCGAATGCAGGCTGTTGGGCACGCCTTGGGATGGTTTCCATTCTATGTTGCAATGAAATACACATCTTATCGAAGTGCGGAGCATAGCGAGTCCTGTGACTCCCGCGAAGCTGCTGGAGTCAATCCTGAGCCGGGTTCTGGGTGGGCGCAAAGCTGAAGGTCTCGAGGCTCAGGGAACTTGATCCCACTACACTATTCGCAAAGTGAGCAGGATCGTCCAGCTCGCTTACTGTAGGGTACCCTCACCTCCAATTGGAATGGATAGCCCGATGCTTCGCTTACAGCGTTTGGGAAAATTCGGACTTGAGGCTCAATAATCCCAATGAAACCTCCAACAGTCTACTATGGTAGGTCATGTATACCTGTGAATGACAGCTCACAAGATGGGGGGTATGTTCCGAGTCCTGCTGAGCTTGTTCCTTCTGGTGCAAGTTTCGATTGGCAATAATACGAAGTCGCTTGCCAAAATCGACGCCAATAACGAACAAGGTTCCATTGGCATGGCTTGCCAGCAACTAGTGGTCTCTAGCCTGCATATCAGTAAGCGGAAGATATATTGCCTGGAAAATGCCTAGGTAGCCGAGTTGGCCTGGCTTGATGGATTCTGGCTAGGATAGCACCACAATTCTTTAACCGATTAAATCAATGATGCTCAGCGGAGCATACATTGTAGTCCAGGTAACAATCGCTGGTCCGACATTGTGGTCATAACCAGCCAGGATCATCTGAAACAAGCAGAATGTTTGACTGCTACAGTAACTGGCTATTCAGACGGAACAGTATCCAAGTCGACCTCGACTTTTGGCTAAATCCCCGGCTCGACATCTACAGTAAGTAGCACCAACGTAACCGGCCACTCGGTACCACTTCACGTGACTGGGTTCAAAAATGCTACGCTTTTAGATTGGCCTCGAGACTATCGACATCTCCCGGTCTCGGCATATGCTGGTTGGATCTACCGCAGATCCCAGATTAATGAGATTAGGGACAAGGCTCACTGACTTGTTCTATTGTCAGGAAGTGTTTGTGTGCAAAACTCAAGATGCTTCCAGAGACGGCACAAGGAATGTGCCAAAAACGGTTAGGAAAAAAATAGCTCAATGGAGTCATTAATTAGTGCTTCTCTTCTAACGAACTGCTCGCCAAAGAAGCGTTACCGAGTATTGCGAACGAATACAACCCACCAGGACTGATAGGTTTGTGAGGCACATTTTCATCTCTCGGCCGAATCCCGATCCTGACTGCCCATGGTAACTCTTTATTTTTCCATGGGCATCCAGCCTATCGGAATCCCATGCTTGTCCGGACTGAGGAAGACCACCAAGCGAAGGATCATCGATGGATGGATGAAAGAAAAGAAGTTTGTGGGTGTTTCTATTTCAAGCACAGCTCTGATTGACGCCACGATCCACATTGAACCACGTGCGGCGTCCCCGCTCACTTTCTCCAACATATCTAGGCTGAATGTAGGACGGCCTGAGCGTTCTCAAGTTCGGAATAATTGACGCAATATATTTCATACCAACGGGAAGGAGCCGTATCCACGATCGCCCGTAAGAACGTCGCGTATTTGATAGGGCGGTCGGATATCGCACGTATGAATCCAAGAAAATTGATACCTCAGCTCTAGGCAAGCCTTCGTGAGGCTGTCGAAGAAATCTCGTTACATGCATCCCTTACGGGCTGGTCCCAAGCGGAAACCTGGAAAAGATCATTGACACCCGATTTATTTGTGGAGCAAGCTTAAGTCTTAAGCCACCGTCGCCTAGAGTTGGCCGCCGAAGCGAGGCCCTCGTTCGGTAGATGAAGCCGTTCTTGATTGCATTCCAAGTGGACCAGGACCGACCTGAAGTGGATATTTTCCTGAAGGGAAGGAGCCAAAAGCACGCATCTTCGGCTCAATCCATCATATGGGATTCGGGAATACCCGCATTAATGGTGGTCGGCGCTTATGTGACATGTTCTTTGACATCTGTCTGTCTGACACGTTATAGACGGAGGGCAACTCTGGAAAGATCGTTCCGCATGTCTCGGCTGATCTATTTACTTAATCTCTGGCTCCCACCATGTTCGCTTGAGTGAGTTTCAGCCGTTTTACTTCACAATACTATCAAGGTTGTAGATAATCTATAATTACCTGTCCCCATACTTTACTATAGAATAGTCAAAATAGTTTTCCTACAAAGCTCTTGGGGGTTCCTCCAGTCCCGCGGCGGCAGTGGCTACATAATTCTGTCTCGGGCCTCTATCCGAGCTCGCTACCTAGTCAAGACAGGTTCGTCCGACTCAAGCGAAACTGGTAACAAGAAGGCGTGAAGAAGCCCAACGTTGAGAATCTACAACTTGAAATCGGAACCATCTCTTGGAAGCGCCTCATTGTCGAGTTGGCTCGAAGATAGTTTCTCCGCTCTCCGCCTCTGCCAAGGATAGCCTGGTCCTGATAGGGACATTGCGGGCTTGGACCTCGCTTTGCCTTACTCTAGTCCTGCACGATATATTTTGTGCAACCTAAAGCATGGCCTCGACATTGCTTCAAGAATCAACGCTTTCTGGACATAGGTCGGCTCCCTTTAAAAAGGGATTTATACAACCGGAGGGTCATGTCAGGCATTGCAGGCGACGACTACATTGCAACTACTCTTATTTCACGAAAGCTTTCCTCGAGATGCCTTTGACTGCTGAAGTCAATTATATGACCTCCTCTCCATCACCAGAAGCTATCCGGGCTATCGTGGCTGCTCACGTACCTGATGTCGCTGTTGGGGAAGTTAAGTCGCCGTTACTATCGTCCTCTTGTCGGCTCCAGCGAGTATTCAATACCGAAACGTCGGACGGCAGGACTCTCATGCTCACCATTGCACCTTCGTCGTGCCTACGGTTGCTTCGGCAAGAGCAGTGCTTAGTGTTGTCTGAGGCAGTGGTGCTGAGTTGGATGACCGAGTGTCTCCTCGGCCGTACTATCGACCGAGCTGAATGCGCGGATACGCCCGTAACTGCACGTCAATCGGTCTCCTCCAATCTCCAACCCTATCGTAACGGCAACGTTGAGGCTAGAATAGAATCCCCATGCAGCGAATTCATTTCTCAGCATTTTCCCACTCTGATCACCCACTCATCGTCTTCAAATATGGGATGCGCATTGAACCTGATAGAGCCACCTAGGGGCACGCCTTTAGTCCTGCTGTCAACACCTCCAACACCAAAAGAACGAAAATCCATTGATTTCCAGACTGGCCAACTTGTCCGCCAAATATCAGACTTCCGAGCCCCTGGAGACCGCTTCGGGCCCGTGCTCACTGTCTTAGAGCCATCGCCTAATATCTTTAGCGTTGATGAGCGCAGTTATTGCTCCCCTATGATGGGCTCTAGGGTCGCCAAGACGTGGGCTTCTGCCTTTTTTGCCATGTTCGAAGGCGCTTTACGGGACGCGGAGAGCATAGCTATGATGTTGAACTATTCACAGATACGCGCGCAGTTGAGCCGTTTCCAGCACCTGTTAGACGCTGTCACGGAGGCGAGGCTGGTTGTTGTCGACGTGGGAGACGAGAAGAGTCTGATGGTGTCAAGAGAGGATATTGAGCTTGGGGGGGACGGTATGGCAGTGGGGATAGACGAGAAAGAGGTGATCAGAGCGGATGATGACGCTGGGGAGCAGGGAGCGAGAACTTGCGGGATACGAGTTACGGGGGTCTGTAACTGGGAGAACTGCATATTTGGTGATCCGCTATTTGCTAGAGCGTTCTGCCGGAAGCGATCAGCTACGTTTCTGAGAGGATTCCGACGAGGGCTGTGCTGCTGTTCATCAGCATGTGGGCCAGAGCCTACCCCGCTATCTCATCAGCAAGACTCTACGTCAGATATATTAATCTGTACCTCTCGATCAAGCTCAGTTTCTGCCATTGGAAACTCTAGCGCCAATGAATTGCAAAAGATCTCTAGGATGAATTGCACAGAAGACGCAGGATCGATACGGACAGATGATGACGATAACAATACGTACCCAAGCCCCTATATCCAGGACTCCTCCAACGCGCAAACTCGGATTCTTCTGTACGAATGCTACCACGCGGTGGTGGACCTGGTGAAGCTTTTTTATCGGCCGCTGCGGGACGGCGCCGACGAGATCACGAAGATGAACTTGAACATGAAGATGGAGACTGAGGCGAGGAAGAGGCTGATGCATGCTTTGACGAACTTGGAACTGATGGAGAGTATTTAAAGGGATCGGAGGGAACTTTGGGTTGGTTATCTACTGTTGATTGAAATTCTGGATGATTTGGCATACTGCATGATACCCCGATAGATTACGGTATAGACTCATGATAGCAGGGAGACTTTGCTTTGGATATATAGTTGTTTTTGGCCTGCATAATGAGACTCTTTTCTTGTATGTTTCTGTTGTCTCAGATGCTCTCTCTGTTATCGCTTATGTTGTGCGATGGCTCGACTCGTATATTTTGGTACATCGAGCTCCAGACTATCATGCATCCCGATCTCGAAAAGCATGATGAGGTATGGTCCGTACCTTGAATAATTCGCATCCGGATGGCGTTTCGTAGATAACAGGTATTGCAATATCCTCGCAAATAATCTAATTAGTCCCCTATTGCTATGCATGATAAGAGCGGTGGCCCTCCAGATGCCCTCCGGTGCGTCATCGCCATGCATCATCGTCAGGGCGGTGAGCTTACCTCGGTCAGCCAATTCATCGTGGCACTTCATCGATTTTGTTTGCATTCAAATCACTGAAAAACTATACAAGAAACTCATGTTCAATGAATAAGTTGATGAGACTCTGATTATCCGCTCTTGTGCCTTTCGATACGTCCAGATTTCATATCGAGCTTCCGTGACGCGTTCTGCGGGCAGATGCAGCTGCGGCGGGGTTGAAATCTTCCTCTCCAATTACAGCACAAAGTGCACTAGGGTTGCGAACAGCCGTGTTCCTTGGGGAATTTTCGCACCGGGACGGCTCGGAAATTATGCGTTACCCACACAACATGATGACAGCCTAGTTCCACACACACACCGATGCCAGTACTGTGTGATCATCTCAAGACTACACTTTCACCGTCTCATCCCTGTGTCTACAGACGGAATCGACTGACATACCAGTATCGTCAAATCACGGTGCTCGTGGCACAAATATAGATCTATGATGTGAGTATAACCTGCGGGCCCGGAAAGAACCTCGGTCTTGCTCCAGTATCCCTCGTTTGTTGACCTCGAAATATCACAGGACTGCTTCTGACCGAAAACAAGTTTATTAGTGGTTGTTGCGAAACGATTTCACCGATACAGCACATATAATCTGAGCTTTAGAACAGACAACATGAACACGACTCAGCCATTTTATAGGGAAGGACGTCTATATACTGATCCAGCAATGGAAAAAGTATCGTGCAGCCTACGAGTCGCTCCATCAAAATCCTCATATATACGGCAACCCAGCCTTGTCGAAGGACGATCAAA
>JAOYMO020037944.1:0-12525 GCA_025802455.2 Iodosphaeria phyllophila | reverse complement strand
ATACATTTCAGAATGATCGAACATGGACTCTTCACTCTTTTTTAAGTCGCTCTAGCTTCATGCATGGCTCCATAATTTGTTTCATTACCACCCGTGTTTGAACGCCACCTTGTAGGATAGAATAAGAGCCCGTCGGTTCCATTGTACAGGCATTTCCCGAGATTTTGTTCCCCCCTTTCCAAAAGCAAGAAAAAAGCACAACAACCCGTTGGTTGGGCTGATCTCTTGCCGACGCTTGATATGACTCCTACTTCGGTACTATAAAAGCGACACGCCTCTCCAACGGCCCCGTTCCGTATGCCACCATCTATCGCGATCCCGTCGATCACCAGCTGCATATGTGTTCCACTGCCCTGTGCATCCACTGCCGTCCTTAATATTCTCTCCACAGTCCGCAAGCACACAAGCCATGTCCACGAGCCCACCAGTCTCGTCCGCCGCTCCCGTGTCTGGCGTGAGGCAATATCGAATCTTCGACTCGACCGTCCCTACGTATCCCGCAAGCCCAAATTTCTCCACTATATGACCGTCTTCGTTGATTATATTGACAAAGTAGCGTGGTATGTTAGAGGCCGCATCGAGCCTACTTTGCGCCGCCATGCGTGCTTGATGGAGGTCGGTTGCTTGTTTGATTTGTCCTGGGGCCATTTGTCGTGGAAAGGTCGAAGCTTTGCCTAGTGTCCCCTGTCCTTTCAACGTGTCTTTCGATTTCGGGTCTTGAGTATTGCTATTAGAATTAAATTGCTGGCCGCGATATCTATCGGTAGGCAACTCAATCTTGTCATTGGGCAAACAGAGATGCTGGAAAATTCCATCGGGATCGTTGGGAACCCGCAGTGATTGTAACGATGGAAATCCGTTAGCCTTGATGCTCTTTGCTAAGATTAAATCCGCGGTACCAGGGGTCGAATTCGGCCTTGTGATGTCCCAGTGAAGTTTTCGCAGAGAAGCTGAGGCTATATATGGAAATAGCCAGATCATCTCATCGGGCGGGAGTACAGGCGCCTCTGCTTGCACGACATTCAGAGTACGTAGGGAAATCAGGTTGGACAAGATTCGAACTAAGACTGGAAGCGCATCGAGACTAATGTGGCGGAGGGTGAGTTTGCGAATAGATCGACTAGATTGGCGCGTTGCAAACGTTGAAAGCCCAGCGCTGGTGATACCGGGCAGATGAGAAAGCGAGAGCGTTTGCAAAGGAGGGAGGGAGATTAGGCTCGAGTCGTCGAACGCAGTCCCTGGAAGATAGGATAAGCAGAGATGTTGCAGTGCCGGCATATAGCTCAAGGTCGTGAGAATGAGCTTCAACGGGGTGAGAGTAGCGCCGGGAAGACAGTGGATGGACAAAGTGTTAAGATGTGACCAATGCACATTAAAATCTAGGAATGCCAGACTTTGCTCGGGTTGAAGATCGCCCGGCGTTGCGTGGTAATCCGGGTCGATTGGGAGTGCTGATGCTGAGCCGGATCGTAAGCGACGCTGTCGTTGAAATGGTGAGGATTGTATGACCCAGTTCATTTCTTTCAATTTTTTCCTAGTCGACAAGGCATGAAAGAGTCGGGAGAAGTTATAGTCGTATGGAGAAGGAGGTCCAACCAATCGCTCAAAGTTGGGGCATGCCATGATAACTGATCCAACAAGACTATGATATTCTTTCATAGCCATTCCCGGGGGTAGGGTTGGAATTTTTAAGCTATGAACGATATACGCGATTTGTGGACTCGATCTCAAAGTGCGACGCAGCAGAACCAGTCTTGAGCCAAAGTTGATTCTGTAACGCTTCCTGAGCTTGTCTGAGTCGCTTCCCACTAATTGAATATCCTCATATCTCCAGCGAGTATTAACGTTATGATCGCCCCGAAAAGAAATTGCAGACATGAGAGACCTGATATTAAAGCTTCGACTTACAGAGAAACACGTGCATACTTCAAACACTTGCGCGCCGACAGCGCAATGGAGCAGAAGTCTCTCATCATGCAAGTTGCGCAAGTTTCCGAACCAGGATTCAGGTGTAACTCTTTTAAAGCATCGAGAATGAGTTCGAATACTTCGCCAGGAAGTACGGCGAAGAGTTCTCCTGGCTGAACTTTCCGGCTCCGAGCAGGCAAAGGGCACGGAAAGCCAGCACTGTCTTCTGGTTTTGAAATGAGATCCATCGACTCGAAGCTGGTGCGACTGCTCGCGGGGCTGCGCATTCTCGTTTCTAAGCTCTCCCTCGATCCCGTGGTGCTTGCAATGGAACTGCCGGAAGGTCTGCGGTTTCGATCATTCATGGCGAATGCTGGCCGTTCTGGTCGAGTATCAAACTGAGCGTAGGTCCCCATAGGCACAGGTGGGTTGCTCTGTTGTAAATTCTTGAAGGCCTGGACGACATTGGTGTTAAAGCTACCTTTGCGCTCGGATCTCTCGACTAAGTGGCCGGGTTTTGTTGGTGGGTTTGGCGTGTCGCGCTTGGCGTAGTGATTACCGGGAGGGGAGGTTTGGCTGTCAGGTGCGCGAACCGGTGCTGGGCCTACCACGGACATGGTGCTGATCTCGCTTCTTTTCCCGATATATGGGGAAGATGCAGAAGTCGGCGAAAGAAACCTCCCGTAACGGTACTGTCTGGGGCTCCTGGATGCGGCCGGGATGGCTGGGCGAAACCTCTGTTGTTTACTCGAGCTATAAGGAGGAAGAACAAACCATCGGAGTTAGAGGTGTTCTAGTAAACTTCTGCGTATGCAGCATGTGAATTGTGTTCATAGTAATAACAGGTCGATCATCCAGCATTCCATTCTTCGCAAAGCAGGGCAAAACTATCAAAAATAGAAGCAACCTAAATTTGGAACATATTCAAAGCCGTGCGCGCTAAAGGAACATAGAGAATGGGGTGCAAGGCGCAACGGGCTATGAATCTGCGCCGCGCGTGGGGTCCTTTATTCATCTTAGCGGTATGCCAAACACGTTTCGCTGTCACAGCTTTGCAAATACCTACTGCAGTAAGTGCAACTGTAGACGGGCATATGATGACCGCACAAATCAACAGCAATGCTAGGCAAACATTCACCGTCTCCTCCTGGTCACAGTCCCTAGACCGCGGTCGGGCGACAGAGGGTGGTCGCCCTTGCGGCTAGCAAAATATCTGAAGAAATTTGCATTCATGTAAATGATACGACACGTTGCCTATCAAGCTCTTGGCTGGCTTGGCCTGAGTTCGAATAACACAAGAACTGCTGCATGGCGTTGCTCGGCCTGAGGCTATTGTTCCGGAGGCTGTTCCCCGATGCAGTAAACGGCTGAAGAAGTGCAACCCTGGATGTAGCCTCCACCGTCTTCTCTCACCACTTAGTTTGGAGACGCGTGCTGTAGAAGTAGAAGTGCGAGTGGGTGTGACAACCCCGCATATGATGATACTATGTAGCTGCAGTGCGTGGGCTTTTCGCGTCGGCTACTTGGACAAGACGCGAACGCAACACTTGTCCGTTCGGAGAAGAATTGATGGAAATATAGCAAGGAGATTCCTAGTTTTGTTTCAGTTTCCCGCATTTCTTCCCCTGACAGTAATATCTGCAGTGGTCATCGGCCGGCATGGACGTAACTTTTCCAAGCCAGCCCCCATTTCCAATTCTGGACGGGTCCCCGCTGTTGCGTTCTGTGAAGAATGTTGATCGTTGATCGTTGATCGCTGCATTACCAGGGATCTCGAAGAAAGAAACGAGTTGCCAGAGTTGCAAAATTGGTGGATCAAAACAAACATGTATTCAACTCACGGAGAATGAATTCTAACGTCGTACGCCGCGCTGCCTTGAGTCATGCAATGGCGGTCCGATGCACCAATGCCGGACCGTGCTGGGCTAACATGATAGTCGAGGGAGACGGACATGGCGCCCTTTTTCTTCGACGCCTTGGGGTTTGGTTTGCGCAAACGTGAAGGGGGCTGCTGTGGTGTGACTCTGGTTTCGACACACATTGTCGCAACTACGCTCTCTTATGAGAACACCGCTGTCTCTATCTAGCTCCTGACCAGTTGCTATGATACCGGTATGGCCCTTCTGTTTCCTCGTTGAGTGCGATGAAAGTCGCCATTCGCGACAAGGTTCACGTTGACCCCCTGGCGTGAGCCCCTTGGCGGCCGTGCGGATTAGCCGCGCAAAGATCCGAGAAAACGAGAGACGAAGGAAATCAATCAAAAACCGTCAGTTCCAGAAGTTAAAACGACAATTGAATTATGCAGCGCTCCTGATTGTTCCGTGCCCGCTCGTCTGACCAAGCTGTTGAATGGGAGAAATCTACTCGGTGCTAGGCGACACAGACGACAGGAAAACGCTCCTTGGTTCCGAGCCGACGAACACAGAACAAAACCGTGCTCACGTCACAATGGCCCCAGTGATATACTCCTACATGGTTTGGTTGAGAAAGTAGTCCATTATTATAGGTAAGGGCGTCAGACCGCCTCTTGCTCAGCCCGGTGGGATGACAGGACGTTCAGGTGGCATACCAAAGTCGTCGCCAGCTCGGCTGTCTCCCCTCCCTCTCGTCATACCTGCCTGCATCATTCAGTACATGCAGGTAAATGGATGGCCATGGGTCATGGGCTGGAGACTACATCTACGGGTACCTGTCGCTTGCTTACACGACTGCATTAGGTCGGCGAATTCGGGGTAGGTTCGAGTAACGAGACCCAACAGAGAGTTTCCCGCGAACTCCTTCCTCTCCTCGTCTTTCATCGCAGGTGTGACCGTGGATTTCCTGCGACATGTTTCCATGCCCGATGTTAGATGATGACATTAACCCATCGATCGGATCCAGGGTTACCTTATGCGGCTCACCGTTGGTGGTGGTGCGAGTGAGGACTTGTGATGTGCAAGGCATTAGACAACTTCAGCCGCCAGCTGCTGTAGATATACCAGGTCCAATCGGTACGCAGAGGCGCGCCAATATCTATGTATCATCCCCAGATAATCTACGACTTGCCAGTGGGTGGTTACTACGTTATATTACGGGGCCTAGAACGGACATCATTCCGCTAGTCCAGCTATTTGTAAAAGGTATCAACTCAATACACAGTCTCTCCCCAACATGCTGCTACTCTCAGTTTTCATAAAATCATGGCGGGCTAGATCTTGTTCAGATCCAGCTCAGTGACGAACATGAACAATGTGAAGAATAGATGAAGAAGACTCAAGGACCAGATAGTATCGGCTTTGGGAAACTCCGAGGACCCAAACGTTTACATTCGAGAAATACGCGGTGTTATCGAGTGTCATCTTCCAGTAAGGTGTGACGCTCCACATAGCTTTCTCTAGTTGTTCAGCAAACTTGATTGCGCTAGATGTCAGAGACCCGTGCCTGTTGGTATGCGTAGCTACGTTATGCGTACCTATGCGTCCAACCAGTCCGGCTGCAGAGATATTGGCTCACAAACGATTCTGAAGTTGCCATGACTGACCGCATCATTTGACTGGTGTGTATTCTTCCTTGATACCTATAAACAGCATCACATAAACAATGGCAAGGAATATTTACTAGGATGTAGGGGATGGGATAGTCTGCACGGAGCATCATAAAGTCCGTCAGGAATACTAGATACGGCACGATCTCTAGTGTATACTGGTACCGCACGAGGCACGATGGAACCAAATTACGGAATGCCATCTTACCTCCATCATCTTCATAACGGCAATCCAGCGATGGCAACTGTGCACAGTAAACTCGGTTGGTTTAAGATACGTAAATTTTCCAGAATCAGGCGACCAAGTCAGCATATCCTGGAACCTAAGTTAGGGCTTGGGAATGCTTAACGCCTTCTAATACGTGGTAATACGATCCATCAAATCGGGACGCAGAACGCGCGCTCCCAGCTCAATCCCCCCCTTCCAATAATCTGCCTGTCGTTGCATTGCATCCAAGACTGAACCTGCAGTGTATCACTATGTAAGCTGCTGTACTCTACAGTATACAGTACCAGTATCTTCTACTGTCAGACTGTACTGTGTAAGGAGGGCTCTGCAGAATTTGCAAGGATGTTATGCCCGCAGCCAGGCTCTGTGGATGACGGCGGCCGACAGGAATAACGAGCAACCGATATTTTCTCACCAGAATGCTCAATTCGAAGGCCAGAAATTTAGAGGTGACCACGACCATTGCAAAAAGCTACCAGAACGGTTTTGTCCACAAGAAAAGTCTTGTAATAACCTGGAGAACAGCAGGGGCGCCGTCGAGCAGAGGTCGAGGTCGTGGGCATGGAGGACGTATGGGTTGTTAGATAGGTCAAAACAGTAAGGGAATGTCACAATACTCTTTTAAAAAGGTAAAATAAAGTCATACAACTCGCCGATTCTCCGAGAAATAAGGGGGACGAGGCCAGAGAATCGGGTTTAGACCTGGCGAGTACTCTCGTATGACAGTTCCGAAAATGTGTCTCCAGACAGAGGAAACACCTACTCGGATCTGGCTGGTTGCTGGGGATATCAATGGAGAATTCCACCACAAACTTTTCGCTGTTAACGAGCACAAGAGAATCATCAATTTTAATCAGGAAGCTCTCTCACTTGTTCTAAAGCCAAGCCTGACCTTTTGTCTATTTCTATTGGAGGAGAGCAAATCGCTCGCAGGAAGTTGCTTACTGTGTCTGGGGACGCATCCTCGAAACTAGGTACGAGCTTAGACTTGATTGGGCGGTGGGATATTGTTGCCGCTCCGCACCGCCTGGCTACACCTACACATTACACGCAACAGGCAAAATGTTGTGAAGTTTTTCTATTTCGCATGTGTGATCGTTGTAACTAGATTCTAGACTACCGGTATGTTAAAAGAAACGCTGCGTTTAGTTCCTGCACACCGAGTATCTCCAATCTTGAGAGCACGATCACTCAGTCTCTCGCCCAGTTACGCTTTGCACTGAAGTAATGTTCATCGCTGCTCTCTATGTATGGGTAATTATCGTCTTAAGATAGCCAGTCGGCGGGTAGTGAGGGGTTGGATGACAATAGCCGCACAGTATGGCGTTAAGCCGTTGATCGACAGGCCAGTCTCCCGTGAATAATTTAGTGGGGATCACATTATAAAAAGGGTCGGCATCAACAAAAAGGACAGACACTGTGTGAATGATCGAAAAACATCTGTTCAAAAAGAGAGTGCTCAGTATGAGGATTGAACTCATGACCTTCGCATTGAATCACATGATATTACTCAGAAGAGTGATATTAGTACGACGCTCTAACCAGCTGAGCTAACCGAGCAGTGATCCTGAGGTGAACCTCAGGTCAGTAGTGCACAGGATATTGAAGGCTGCAGTGTTATTTCAAAATATGTTTCATAGTTCTGACAGTATTTTCTTGGCAGCGTGGAAGCGAGATCAACGAGGCGAACCTAGTTACTTGAACCTTCCGGCTTTCTACCGTCCATTTAGAAGGTGTCCCATGAATCGCAAGAGAAGCGTGATCTCCACGATCTTTCAGGTTGAGTCGAGTGTCCTTCACATCCTAGACTATCATACGCTGAGACTAATCCAGCGATGAGCAATGTTTTAATGATCTTCAGATCCACCAAGCCACGGAAATATATAAGGTTGCTTTGGTAGTTGTGCGTAAACAGGTGGATTTATAAGATAAAGTCGCTCAGTAGAGTCGAACCTGTCATACCACTGCGATTTGTCAGAGACGGATGTAGAGTAATTATTAACAAAAGCTCGATGTAAAAAGTTGCATGTCTTAATATCCCCTTAACTGTCATAGACCTGCATTGCACTTAACAACGCACTAAAGCTCTGGTATGTATAGGTTTATGACAACGAAGGCGATGCGATAATTTGATACGTAGTCTTGGTGGGTGAAATCCTTACGGACCACATAGCTTGAAAATTCTATCCAAATGAAGAGAGGCACGCATGAATGGGGCCTTAGATTCCCTAAATCCCATGCATGAGAGACAGCGAAAAGCTTTGGAAGAGATCTGACGACTTCGGCTTGATTAAGCCTTAGCGATATTCTACAATTGCTTTGAATGGTGTGCTGTAACTGTATACTCCGCTTGTAATTTCCATCACACCGTCGACGTTAAGGATCGTGTGTATTCTGGATAGTATGAATATGGTGCCGTCCGGGACTGGACACCTGGGGTATCTCGTCTGCATACCATCGATAGAGCGTTTGCTCTCCCATTTAGCTTTTGTTGCGCTCTGGAACTGTACAACGATGGAGTTCAAAGTCTGAATGGTATTCTGTTATTCGGACTCCTGCATGTAGTAGGCTTCTAGTGGTTGTCCTGATCATAAGTGAGAAAGTCCTCTAATTGTACAGTGCTCCTGGCTTGAGCCCGTTCCGTAGAGTCGATTTTATAACCTAACTTGTGACAGATGAAGTCTATTTACCAACGCGAAACCGAGGTGCTCAACCTGAAATCGGAACGTATTAATCTAGCAGCGGTGTTTCTAGCGTCACCACATCCGTTCTCGGATAATAATCCTGTTCCTTTATGCTCTTCGGGCCTCATCATCATGTAGATAAGACTTTCTGTGGGCAATTCAACTTTATACCGTCCACAGAGCGCGAGTGACCTTCTCCTCGCTGTGCCTCACCACTCTTTTCGAACGGCCCTTCTCCCGTAGATGGTATCTTAGCTAACTTCCGCTTGCTCAAAGATCCCGGCTCTGATTATCCATATCTTCAATGCAATCGTCTCCCTTCAGTAAAAGGGTGTGCTTGGAAATCACCCCTCTCAGTATTTATGCACTAGAATCTCTGAATTCATGCTCGAAAGCAGTGTCTTCGAGTTGACACGCCCGTTGTTCTCAAGGATTTCTAAGTGTACTCTTATTCCCCGGAGGTTTTTTTACTGTCCATTATTGACTGGCAGAGGTTATCGGAGCTGGACGTAGGGATATATCGATATGTAGGGTAAAAAAGAAAGCCGGGGATGTGATTACATTCCGTACGGAATGTATCGAAGGTCTATCGGTCACTTCCTAGTATAGACGAGTATCAAAGATTGAGCTTTGTGGTAATTGCCAGTTCGTATCAGCATTGTTCAACCGCCGCAAGCGCGATTGGTCCCAATACTTGCCCTATGGGCTCTTCAGGCTTCTCTTCAGCCCCTTTCTGGCTTTTTGACCGATATTTCCCTGTTATCGAGGTTGATACACAATTATAATAACTCCTTTTTCTTGGCGGCAGCGCGTCCGTTTCGTGGCCTACCACGTGTGCCTTTCCGCCATCGATTGATTATATAGAAGATTAAAACGAAGCCTCACCGTGGAGCGCTCACGATGAAGTTCTCAACTATTGATGGACTGGAAACAAGAGATATGGTTTTAATCATCATCTGAGGCTTTCCTCACGGTGCGAACAAGTTCTATCAGGAGCCCTACCCATGAGTCCCGTGATGTAAGCCTCTTCTATTCCCGTTTCCGAGATGCTCGTCGTCAGCAGCCATCACTGGATCAACCTACCACTTAGACCTTTGGCAAAAGCCCCACCCAGCTGCCTACCCTCGCCGATAGAACCGTGAAAAATGGTGACCATATAACTGGAGTCATTCCTTCTGGCACAAATTCTGAAGGACCTTCTTCAACTTCTACACCACACATTCCAGTTCAAGTGCCACAAGGTCTCGCGGGCCTTCCACTTTGAACTGACTTCACACAGCAGAACACGCCGACCACTGTTCTTTCTCTCAAGTGAATCCCGCTTGCAGACCCGAGCCTTCTTTGTGTCACTGCCCGTTTTATTTACATTCACCCACCACTTCAAGGCCTCTCTGGTTGTATGTTCCTTCCCGTCTTGATTTTGGATAGCTGATAGTCCCAAACACTACACGCCACCGCTTCCGTTTTATCTACAGCGTTTCTAACACTTTGTTTCCCGCAAAGGCAAATATTCTGTTGAAGCACCATCAGCTTTGCAATCGGCATTGAGATCAAACCATAAAAAAATAGTCAAGAAGCATATCGCCATCGGTCAAACTATGTCTTCCATGCAAGACATCGATGTGTTTGAGCAGCGTGAGTTCCTCCTATACTTCAAAATCTCGTTGCGCCATAATGTATTCCCGTTACTGACCGTTTTGCGAATACTAGTTGCCGATAATGGCCCCGACATTGTCATCCAGGCGGATGGAATGCTGACTGCCCCGGCCTCACAGGCTTCAAGTAAGTTCTTGTTTATGTTGAATGCATAGTGCGACTAATTGATTACCAATACTTGTATTCTTTTCAAACTAACAAACAAAAAGTTGTCAAGCACCTCAAAACGGCTATCCCGGTTGAGGCCGATGTCGCTGTCGTCGGTCAAGATATGGCCACCGGTTTGCAGTCCGACATGCGTGCCAAACTCGACGCCGAGACCGAGAAAGTTGACGACAATCATGAGATTTCCATTCTGAACGATGCCGTTGACTCCGACGCCGGCGTTGAAATCGATGACTTTGATGATGGAGATACGGAAATCAGCACTTTTTCTACCATCGACGATGAGTACATGAACAACACCATGAACGCCGTGATTGATCCTACCACCGGCGAGGCAGTTCTTGATAACGAGGATGAATATTCTGGAATCTTCATGGGTAATATCGTCGAAGACGACGTTGAAACGGATGGAACCAATGATGAGTTTGACAACATTTCCATCAGCGATGACATGGAAATTGCCCGACCCACCACGCCGGTCGATCAGATCATCCCGTCTTGGGATGAGATGGTCAAGGCCGAGGACGGCCATTCGTGTGATTGTTACGCGGGTCTACACACCCCTTACATTCACCGTGTGCGCGCTCATCACCAACAGATCCATGTCATTCTCGGCGATGAGTATCGCCACGTTCGAGAGCGTCTGAACACGCCCATGCGCGCTCGCTTGGGCCTTGTCGAACACACCACTCCCACTCGTGCCGGCAGACTCTACCGTGGTTAACCCGAAGATTTTCAAGATGGAAAGTTTGTGGAGTATGCATATCGCCATGGTGAAGATTCATTGTGGTTTCCGGAGGGTTGTCATGAGAATGTGGGTAAAGTAAGGAGTCGGTGTCCGGAAACATGTCCATCTTCTGTAGATGGTACCGGTATGTGGGGATCTAGACGAACTAGACCAGTCGAAGTTCTTGACAAGTCAGACAAGAGGCCTAGATTTGCCAGGTTTCCAGGGCAAGATCCGGTGGTCAATTCTCTAGGAGAGATACCCGAGTTGTCAGGTACAGTCTGGTCAGGTAGATGCGTCAGATACCCCATGGTAGAAATTAAATTGTTACTATATTCTTTTTTTTGTTGTTCTACTCTTGTGATGTGACTCTCTTGCCGCTTCTATTTATCCACTTCGCTGTATCGCTGTATCGCTGGCGCTTTCCGCCATTTCGTCTAAGTAATAAACACACTAATCTTCCATTTTCCGACATGGCGTTGCGACTAGAACTTTGAAGAGTAAGGTCCAGAGTCTGCGATGAGGAAGGCAGCGGTCTCAAGACGGCTTGCTGAAGGTATATGCATGCGCACTGCTGTCATGGTTCTTCTGGACATGCAGACATGTGACACAGCGGGTTGTTTAATTCTACCTGCTCCTCACAGCAGTCGCTCTTATGCAGGTAATAATTACACTGCTTAAGAGGAGGGGGTATTATATCATCGTCGCATGCTTGAAGTCCGTGTTAGTATACTTCGTTGACCCTTCCCTTAACACTGGTGTAAGACGATGTTTCATCTTAGGTCAGATTCGATCGTATTATAGGGTAAGTAAATATTTTATTATCCTCAAGATTCTTCGAATACAATCATCGAATGACTAACTGACTTTACTAGTTCGACATCAGTCACCTCGACGGAACATCAGCAATCCTTAGGAGGAGGGGAGGACGGAGAAGAACAATTACCACATTCTATCAAAGACTCCGCGCTGTCGACATTACCTGTTGCAACACCATAAGTCATGGAAACTGGATCGTGGCTTCCAAGGAATATTACTGCCATGTCGAGACCTTATAGTCTCGATGCGCTACGCGTACGGGAAGGAGCTTCCATGGGTTTGTAGCAGCAGATACGGCTTGCTGCCCAACCTGAGTCGTGCTTACCTCTGTATCTGATCGGGAGATGAGTAATCTACCGATGTTGTGACATGTCCCCTTGTTACCTGAGAGGTTGAAGTTTGTACGTGTTTGTGGGATGGGAATACCGAGAATCCTTTCTGAATTTTCAGCTACCTCGACTAAATAGTTTTACAAGGGGCGTCATGGTGGTCGAAAGAACGCTAACGGAATCCTTAGATTCATATGGTGGTGTTTAGGATCACGGCCCACGGCAGCACTAAGATAAGACCCACTAAACGATGACTACGCTTATTAGGAGAGACTTGGCGAAGGCGAGTACATCCACAGTTCACGCATGCCACATGTGTGGTAGGCAAGTCAAATATTGCTTGAGAGGCGAGGATGGAACTTTCACCGAAGCCACAGCTTCTACCCGTGCTTATTATCATCACGAACAGCCTCGGCTCCTCAAGTTAACTTTGGTATATTGATAGACTTAGATGTGGGTAGACAGCATGAGAAGTGACCATGATA
>JAOYMO020037856.1:0-12549 GCA_025802455.2 Iodosphaeria phyllophila | reverse complement strand
GGGGGGGGGGGGGGGGGGGGGAGGGGGGGGGGGGGGGGGGGGGGGGGGGGCGGCAAAACAGTCCCAGGATGCTTGCGTTTTCGGCATCTTGGTCAATACCGATACTTGAGGGGCCTCCTAGGAAAGAAGGCCGGATCAAATGACAAAGTCTACTAGTAAAGACTGATGTCTGTAATCAGACATCTACAATCCCCCATTTCCAACCACCAGCACGTGGAAAACCAGGATATAATCTCCAGCACCATGAAACAACTGACCTTTCCGCGGTGTAACGTTTCGCTAAGGCCAGCAAGTTTGCATTTGTTTGGTTTGTTTCTACGTCATTGCCCTCGGGGGGACTACGGACGTCTGCCGAGCTTTCATTGAGGCGCATTTCCCCTTGGAGATTGTTAATCGACAACTCCAGACGGGCTGGTTGGCTCCCGGCGGCATCGCGCGCATGACGGGCGGCCCACACTACAAGGTACTATAACGGCGCAGCCGGCTCCGCATTTCCAAGGTCGCTTGTCTTCATTCCCGGTCACCCACACAAGAGCTGGAGACATGATTTGGTAGAAGAGATAAGCTAATGCGCCTGGATGAATATGAAACTTGTGAGCTACCGTAGTTTGAGACTTGGCTACCGGTATCTCTGGGAGAGGGCTTCAAGCTTCGATTCACACGAGAATGGAGTAGGCGGTGGCAATCTATATATCTCCACATGAAAGTGGAGGACGTAGAATGGGTAAGTGGGAACAGCGTATAAGCGCGGCTATATTTCCGCCAAGCCCTCCAGCGCGCCTGATAGAACGGACAAGAAAAATGATGTATATAACTTCCCGAGCTAGGTTCTACTTCTAATATCTCCCTTCGTCGCTTAGGTTCGCCGATTCTGGTTATTCGAATAAATTCCTGTGAACCGGATTCACTAGTTGTTCTGGCTGCATTATCTACAAGAAAACCATACTATCAACAAAACATTACTACATTTAAATATGTTTGCCGGTCAAATTTTGAGCATATTTGCTATCGCGACGCTTGCCGTCACCGCCCCTTCCAATCCATTCCCCGTCAAAAGAAAATCGTTGGCCGGGTATAAAACCGCCAATACGACGGTGTATTCCACCAGCGACGATACCCAGTGGAACCTAGTCCTGCTAGTCGGAACCAAATCTGTAAGTCTACTCCCGACAGAGGAAACCCATGGACCCGTCAGAAGTTTTAATCCTCAGCAAATAGTGGCATATTGGCGATGTGGTTTCCCAAGACTTCGAGACCAAGTACATGAGGAACGTGTGTTCCGAGACGGGCTGTGACGGTGGCAATCCCCAGTCTTTCAAGTACCTCACGTCCTCGATGAAATATACGGCCCAAGGTACTGGAACCATCACCATGACAGGCAACAGCAATGACAACATCAAGGTCATCTACCAGATGCTGGACGCCATCGAGACCGCGCTCGTAGCCTCGAGCAAATGCTCCACCCAGAAGGCAACCAAATGTAACAACAACCCCGGACCCTCTGACAGCACGAAACGGAAGCGTGACGTCCCGTACAGCGCGGGTGGTTGCAAAGTCATCGAGTTGTGAGTAACCGCTGATTTCTGAAGTATCGAGGAGAGTTTTGCCATCACGTATATTGACCCATCCCGCTGCTGCTTAGCAACTCCTGCTACCTCGCCAACTACATTCAAGCCACAATGTACGATTCAGACAGCAACCAAAAGGCCCAAGTCACCTTCAACGGGGCCTCTGAAGAACCGGAGGGCTTTGACTGCACTGCCGCCATGGGAACCATCAACAGGGCCTTAGGCGGCATCGCGCCATTGCAGCTTCCGGGCATTGCGTGGATCAGTGGTCTGACCAGTTTGATCTCGCTCGCCTGTATGCATTGAGTGGCTGGGTTCCTCGCAAATGGGTTTTTGGTGGAAGGCTAGTTTGAGCTTTTTTCTCATGTGCCGTAGTGCTGGACTGGACGGTGGGAGTGTTTATATTCCTCTTCTGTGTTAAAATATTTTGTGAGCATGGCTTACCTCAGGTATATTGAATGATACATTATGATCCAGGATGCATTGGCTAAATCAAGTACGTGACGAATTTCCAGGCCCGAAATTGGCTGGTTATAGTGAGTTTCGCATGGATGCCCAATTCACAGTTCTGACCACATGACCTCCCGAGATATCTCAAGTACCTCTTCAAGCTTTTTGATCCGGCTTATCAGGAAGTCTTGCTTGCGCTTCCTGGCTGGGAACTCGGATGCCAGGGCTTGCACATTGGTATTAGACATGTCTATGACGATCAATGGCGAGAAATTTCGCTCCAGGCCTCGCATTATGCAGCTGTCAGCAACTTGGGTTGTGAAGTTCATGACGAAAATAGCCACTACGGATGGAGAGGCATTGGTAAGTCTGCACTTGCAGTAATTATTCCAGGTGGAGCAGAAGTTGGAGAGGGTTTGCGGAGATATCGGTATTCTAGGAAAGGAAAAATTCCACCAAAAGGGGTGCATGATGGACGATCTAGCTATCTTCCTGACTCGTAACCTAGGGGACTCGGAATTGTCGACATTCCTCAATGGTCCCCGTGATGACTTCAGTATTCCGCAGGATGATAATCCTGATTTACGAGAAAGTCAACTATCCAAAGTGGGCAACGTGCTCGCAGGGCTTTGGTACATGAACTTGGAGAGCTCTTGGCAGATGGTTGTGAGGAAGGTGAAAGAATCGGCGGATATGTTGCAGGTACAATTCGCGCTGCACCGGTTCTATCCCCAGCTAAGCTGGGCTGCAGGATTCTATCCTGACAGTCCTTTTCTGACCAGTCCACAACCGGCCACCGGCATCACTATCGTGAGTTCCGGCGGATCGCTTGGTTTGTCGCCTCCAGGTGTGTACGTTTCTGCCCATATTGACCCACACTTTGCGCCTTGGCTCGAACAACACGCAAGCGGACCCGCTCCCTTCACGCGGCGCTCACTAGCTTGAGATCCGTCCCGATAAACGTCGCGATCCGGGCCCCGATCGACTATTCCGCGAGCTGAGAAGTTGGTTCTATTGAGATCTTCCTTGCTATTTGCAATTGCTTTAACTTTGTAGGCTACCTCTCAGCCCCCATCTCTTGGCAAGAAGGGCATAAGTTGTTTGAAAATGGCATCCTCCACGCGCTCATGCTCTCGATATATCTCACTGGCTGATGTGATATCTCGGATATGTTCTTAACTAGCCAGGTGGCAAGAGTCGTTCGCTAACCATCCACCTTGCTTGTGTATCTTCATCGCCTTTTCACTTCACTTCTTGTAGCCAGTCCGTTCGTTTCGAGCCGCAGTATCGTTGCCCCTCGCGATGCTAGACCTACAGCATGTCGTAACATCGCGTCGAAGTTAGGGGGAAGCAAAGTTGCCAGTAGTCGGCTCAGCCTCAAGTATATCGACATCAGAGACGACTACTGGAACCAACGCCAGTGCCTCTACGCTCCCTCGTGTAGCGTCTACACAACGTCAGCTCAGGACGTGTCTTCGGCCTCGATCGCCATCAAAGTCTCGGGATCTCGGGGTGCTGTAAAGGCCGCGGGCCACAATACGAACGACTTTATTTCGTCTGTTAATCAGGGCGTGCTCATAGATCTCAGTTCTATGACGACGAAGTCATACGATGCGGCCATGACACTCGCTACCTATGGCCTCGGCAACCATTGGGGTGATCTGTACCAGTATTGTGGGGCATACTGACGAACTGTGCTGGTTGGTTGAATTGCCGGTGTTGGAACAGGGCTCCATTTGGGAGGTGGCCTGAACTACCTCTCACCGCAACACGGAATGGCGTGCGATTCTTTCCGTTAGCTGGAAGTGGTCTTCCCTAGCAGCGAGATAGTAACGGCGTCCAGTAGTTCCAATCCGGATCTATCTTTCGGATTACGTGGCGGAGGTGAGAATACCTTCGGTATCGTAACGAAATACATTGTGTAAAGCAGACTAATTGGAAAATTTTACGCCGGGAACATTCTTTACTCGTTCGAGCATTTTAGTGCGCTCCTCGAGGCCACTCAGAAATTCATTCAACCCAATACGGATTTTAAAGCCAGTATTCTAGTCAACAATAACATCGCGACTATACTGGACTTGGAACCCAACCTGAATCAGGCCACGGTGCTGTTCTCGGTCTATGACGGTGAGGATCCCGGGATCACTTTTGACGATTTCTTGAAGGTCCCTCATGTTTCCAATACTATGTCATTGAAAACCTACAGCGAGATGGCAAACATGTCTCAGCTTGCCACTCTTAGCCGCGCCAACAATGTCTTCCGCGTTGGCGTCCATCGTATCGACGACGATGACTACAAGACCATTTTTCGGCGCTGGCGGACGTGAGCTGATAACAGGGGTAGATTCACTTATTCGCACATGGATTACAACCCAGTTCCATTGAGCATGACGGACGCAAGCCGTGCGGCATATAGAGGGAATGCCATGCAGATGCCCAAGGGACCGTGGTTTTGGGCCGACTACACTCTCAAAACACCACCTCTGATGACCGATGCGGAGTACCAAGCCATGCAGACCAGCTTCCGAGACTTAGTCAATGCGACACCAAGCGTGGTGGGGTGGCCGTTGTTTTTGAACGAACCTCGTCTGGATCAGAACCCTCCGAGGACATTTGGCGGGTGGGAGAGATTGAAAGAAATCTAGGCAAAGTAAGACCGGATAGATTCTTCAAGGACAACACTGGAGGTTGGTCGTTCGATTGGTGGGTTGCTGTAGAAACATGGCACGGGCTACAGCCTGGATTGGAAGATAAGAAAGGGTCCGCGGCACCAAACACTGAAATTTCGAAATCGGTACGGAGACTAGGTTGAGGGCTTACAGGCTCAATTATAAGCCTAATTTCTTGAACCCAATAGTCTGGAAGTTCGAAGTATGGCCATGAAGATTACCTACTGATGTCAACCATGTACGTAGATAACTGCAACTACTGTCAGGGATTAATTGCCTTAACTGGAATGGATGAGTAACACCGGAATCATTTGCGTTGATATACCAGTAGTATGTAGAAGAATCCGCGTAGAATACGTTCATGCTGATCTGATCCTCACTTGCCCCCTTGCCGGTACCTTTCTCCCCAAGAAGGAAAGAACCCCAAGAGAAATCATCCTACCAATTTTCAAACCAAACGTTTGCACGCACAACGATCAAACCTGGCTTACCGCCTGGGAGCTAATCTTGGTGGCCAATTCTTTGAAAGGCCTGCCCAACATTTGCACGACAATACCCACATCTGGCGCGTCTAGATCCACTTTCCCGTTGCCCGTCACGTCACACCCGGCCGTGACCTTTCCATCCTTCCGAATCTCCCAAGAAAGCGGTACTGTCGGTAAGGAATCGCCCCCATTCGGTTCTATCGCGTCCCTATTCGTGCCTGGCAAATCGCTACTGCTCTGACTCTTCTGAAGTTCCTCACTCTCGTTAAGGTCAGTTTTCCCAAGACCACTTAACCCTTTGACATCCAGACCCGTCCTTGCGCGCCCGTGGGACGTCTTGGGTGTGATCAATGTTTCGTCTAGCAGGTTATTCCAACTGGCAAGATACATGCCTGGACCGCTAGAATCCGGAGGGGCTTTGCCTCCACCAGCTCGTAACCGATCGAGAATGCGCTGCATGCGGGCGTTGGATTCCGCTTCTAGATTGCGGAGATATCCGGCGTGGGCATCCAGGGCAGCGAGAACAGGTTTTTGAGTGTCTGGCGAAAGTGAGGAGAAGATGCTCTGAAGCTCCGGACTCAAAACACCTGCCCCTCCAAGGCTTGATGCTCCGGTTCCAGCTCCGCGGAAGGCGAAAAACATCTCTTTAACAGCGTCTTTAACTTGATCACGAATCTCTGGACAACCTTTCGCGGTCTCGTGTAAAAATTTGAACGAAGTAGGTGCCGCCCGTTGAACCATTCCCACATAATCGTCCACCGCTGGTTGGATGGACTCGCCCTTTTTGCTGCCTTTCTTCGGTTGACTTGTCTTGAGGAAGTCATCGATGATTTCTTGCACGTCGCCTACGTATTTGTGCAATTGAACGTTGTCATGGAGCACCTTAATAATTGGGGTTGAACCATTAACAGCTTGGCGGACCAGCTCAGTTAATGAATCTGGCGTTTGGCGGCAGAGAACATTGACAATCTCCTCGCGATCACGAACCGCGAGTCGTGCCGAGTAATACGCAAGGCACTGGGCGTATTGGGTTTCCGTGAGGGTCACAGCTAATTTGGGGTTGGGAGAACTTTTGAAGATGGACTTTATGATGGCCTCGGAATTCTCAACGCTTGCGGCTCGAACGGCCTCATGTTCCGCTCGAGTGGCCTTGGATATGTATTGGTCAATAGTCGAAAAGTGTTCCTGGCTGACATGATGCTTCGCTTTCTTAAGCTTTTCGCTGGTTTTCCTGAAGTCAGATGCGTCCCAGTCAAGGACAACAGAGATGATTCTGCAATTCATGTAAGCATAAGTTATCCAACAACGTAAAGCGTTCAAATTCATTGTATCCACGAACTTTTGCAGTAAATTCATTGTAGTGTTGGGCGCATCGGAGGTGATTCCCAACCAGTTGGTCAGCCCGCTAATACCGAGTTTGGTCAAAAACAAACGTACCATACCATTGATCATGGTGGCTGCGTTACCAACACGGAGTGTCTGCATCACCATAGTGTATGGAACGAGCCGGTTCGTGTCCGCCATCAGCTTGAGTAAGTAAGGTCCTTCGGGCGACACAACCATGATCTGGTGTAGAAACGTGGCAATATGAATGTAGGTGCACTCAATAAAGCCGTGCATCGTGGGCGAAAAGCTCTGAAATTCGGAGGAGGTTGTAGCGTAGTCGAAGAGCCTATCGACCAAGTCGCCATAGATAGCTTCTCTAACAGCAGCAGTTGAAGCAGCCTCCAATCCCTCGGCAGTTTTTGGGCCATATACCACTTTGTCCTGAGCCAGTTCCTCTGGCGACACGCCTCCCAGGATACCCCGAATCACAGATTCGAGGATAGCCGAAGTGATTGTTGCAAGCCTTTTCCGAGTGCCCAAAGCCCCCTTATCGTAGCTTTCCGACAGCTCCGCGGCAGCAAAATTGATTAGAAGTTCGCGACACTTGGAATTCCAGAAGTCCAGTGGAAGTTGGAGTAAATCTGCAAACGGTAGAGCCAACTTCACCATAAGGAGCTGCATCAGCGGGGAGCTCGAAGGGATGTGCTTCCCACCGAATGGGTATCCGTACTTCTCCATAGTTTCGGGCCGCTTGAAACCAGATACTTCGTCGTACGTCTCATAATGGGTCAGTACATCTAGCAAAGCCCTGAGTTGCGCGGACGTGAGCTGCCCCTGGGATGGTCCGCTACTAGCCATTTTGTCGTCTTGCCCTTCAGCTTGTGGCAAAAGATCCCGAATCTAGTGGGCGGCAAGCGAATCAAAATTATGACCACACATGTTTAGGCCTCTGGGGCGAAACGAGCGAAAAGGGGGGTGCGAGGACAGTCCAGAAACAGCTCTGTTTTAGCACGCAATGCCAAGGTAGGTTTAGGGATAGCTGCACGCTGAGCAATCGAGTGATTTCGAGCAATCACATTCAGCTTCTAACAGCATGCAGATCATGGCAGTATTTATACCAACGATGCTGACAGTAAGATGTTACGACGCGGGAGGTAGTCCACCGATTACATAGTATAGCTACCAGGTATACACGCAAGCTAGACGGATTTGGAAATGATCAGCAAAACGCGAATCAACGAAGCCGCAGCAGCTCAATCAGTACAAGGGGCGCACTGCAGCCACAGCTGAACGCCATTCTGTCATCTTCCAATTCTAACCGATATTTCCAAATCGCGGGTACTTACGATAAGGCCTACACAGCACGATAACTATTTTCTTCGTATTGTGCTTCCTGGATTACCAAATCCGAAGGCTTATGTAATCCACGCTAGTAAAGATGGACCCGTTAGATATTACTGTAGTTTGGGCCCTTTGGGCCATGATACTCCTAACTAACTAACGTCGATTTCATCTACTTAAAAAGACTCTAATCTGCGCGACCGGAGTCCCGAGTGGGTGATACAGACGTAACGTTATTTTACTTATCCAAGACACACAGTATGGAAGTACTATGGAATACCCTCTTCCGTCGCATGTTAATCCCGGGATGTGTTAGCAAACGCATTTCCATAATCCCTGTTTGGTTCTTCGTCTCTTAGTTTAGATGACTTAGAATATCCTGTGTGAACAGAAACGGCTTTGCCTCCAATCAGCATTATGTCAAGCATCTTAAAGAGTCAATTGGCTAAGTTAAGGAAGGCGACGATTCAAGAGTTGGGCTCAAACCGAGGCTTGAGAACATGCCACGAAGGCAGTGTAACCTAGAATATTAACATCAGCTAAAATGCATACACCGTATTCCTCTGGTTGGCAACATCTCATTAGCATCTGAGCTCGTTCATAGATTCCTCCCAAGGATTTTCCACGGTTCAACATCCGTTCCAAAGCTCAGCAATCCACCAAGGCGCGGAATATGTGAACACTGCTCAGTGAGATTCAGGCACTCTGTATATAGTAGCTGCGTAGGTAAGTGAAGAGGGATGAGACAAATCGTCTCGTCTTCTGTCTGATCTATGCGATAGAGGCGAACAAGTTGCCATTAGCCATACCATCCTACTATGCCATTCCACCCAAACCTGGGTTGAGACTGGCGCTTTAGAGCCGATGCCGGCGGACCCCTATGAAGCGTTGGTGCTATACACTATTCAGAGCGAGTGCATACTAACAACCAGTGTGACAGTTTTTCCTGTCTTCGTTTGAGTATGTGCGCGAGCCTCTCACTTCATAGATTCTGAACCGTAATGATGAGAAAGCTCTTGTTGAACTATGATATAGTGAAATTCTGTTGGCCTCTACTTGAACCTGTCACATCTTTCCATTACAATATCCAACCATCTCATCACAATTAGCTATTAACCTTGTTTTGATACGATTTGGAGCGGCCCACGTAGCGTTGAAGCCCAACATATACCACAGTACTCGGCAAACAGTACCGTCACTTTTTCTTATCTCTAGTCTACAGTAATGTGAGTTGCAAGAATCGCAGGCACGCCGCATGACGTGGCGAGTGCAGCTATCTCATTTCTCACTGCGTGGAACCTCTACTTCCGATAAGCTCTTGCTCCTGACCATTATCAATCTCGTACAACATCAGGTTCGTCGCATAACGATTTTCCTGACACCTATACTGCATATGAATGGCTGGCGAATGAGGCTTGCTTCTAACGCGAACTAACTTTTCCAAGTCGATTTGGTGATAGACTCAGCCTATTTCAATCCTCTTACACCAATCTCGTCCGTGCTCTACCTGCCATCCACATAATATCGGCTCCATAGCCATGCCAACAAACCCAGCAATGCAGATTCCGCCACTGTCACTGACAGTAGTGGCACCAAGGCTAAACTCGCGGTCCTCGGGGGCAACATTCTCCATGATTTCTGAGAATGTGTTAATGTAGACGGCGCCTCCAAGAAGTCCTTCCCAAAAGACTAGGATGAAGATGATATAAACATTTGGAATGAAGAAGAACAGCGCGTGGAGAACCAGTAACACGAGATTGCCCAACTGTAGAAAAGAAGGAATATACAGGTGGCGAATGCGGAAGAAAGCCACAGAGGAGCGTGAGATGAAGACGCCTAATTGGTATAAAAAGCCATAAAACGGGTAAAAAGCACGGTATTCGGTAAACGGGGTCTCCTCGAGCGGAAAGAGCAAGGTTGGAGACACCCCCTGGTTGATAGCGTACTCAGCAACATAGACCAGGAGTAGTGGTAGCATATAAGGGAAAAAGAGCGACCTAGCACGTCGCAAGTTGGTTCCCAGAGTCGCTATAGGAGGGGTGAAAGTGTGTGCTGTCGAAAGAACAGTTGCTGTCATGCCCGGACCGGAGGGAAAGAGACTCGTAGTAGCATCATCTGTTGACCCATCTTCGTTGTGCTCCTGTCCTGATTCTTCCTCATGCTCCTGGTCATGTCCGGGCACAGCATGATATTCCTCCGAAGCTTCTTGCAGAGGTCCCCGGGGAAGAATGAAGAAGAAACTAATAAGCATTATAACTGGTAATAAAGCCGACGCCAGAAGACTGTGCTTCACACTGAAGCCAAGCGAGTTGGTTAACAGCACGTATAATCCCGCGCCTACTAGACCAGCAGCTCCCGTGCCACTACCCCAGGCAGCTAAGCTCATATGGCCGTAGTAATGTGTTAGGCCAAGGAAGCTGAGCTCACCACCGCCGCTGGAGAGGCTAGCAAAGATGACGCCGGCCATCTTGACCGCCACGCTGACATTGGACGGCGTCAGAGCAATCAGAAGCATACCCAGGGACGAGCCAACGACGAAGAACAGTATCCGCATGTCGTATGGTACCCGATGTATGAAGTATGGCGCAATGAGTTTCGTAAAGAACGACGGGAGGACATCAGCTAGAAGGACGACACCCTTGGGCACATCGGATCCCACGAGGTCCTGAGCTGCGGAGAGAATGATGACGTAGAGGACATTGTTGATAAGGCCAAATAGCCAAAAGGCTATTATCACTGCCGTATCTTTGCCGAAGATGGAAGCGAGTCGGGCCTGGTATGACGCCCAGGTGGAAGAGAACGATCCCGGCATTGGAACCAAGACGAGCCCACAGTCCCACGATCCACCTTACTGGGGCAATTGCAATGGCGGTTGCGGCTGTGAGGACGGATCTGTGAATAAGAGATAGAACCGCAAATCTCGTAGAGTGAGGCAATTCGCGTGCTGAATATTCCAGAGCAATCACTATCGCGCTCAAGCTCTCCACGACCTTGGCAAGATATACGGTATACGACGATGAGGAATACCGGTATGGAGTCTACTGCTTATTCTACAGAGTGTCATATCGAGGCATACCGGCCAATATGGCAGCAGATCGACGCTGCCCGCTAGTCTATAATGATGAGAGACTCCCTGCAAGATTAGAACATAATCAGAGGAAATCGAATGGTATTCTTTCTAGGAGGCGCTCGCTAGGGAATGACGTTTCGCAGCCAGAGCGTACCCGATCGAAGCGATGCACTGTCTTGGAGTTGCGCGTGGGAAGGCGCTCGTCGAAAGCATGCCGGTCCGCAAACACCATGTCATGTGATACCACATCTTCCCGTATGAAGCTCCATACCTCAGAGCTCTCAGACCTTGGTCGGACAGAAGTCGGAGCGTGTCCAAAGCTTACCTTAGCAAACAAGTATGATTCTGCACGTCAGAAACTCGGAATGCACATACCGGTACCGGTACAAGCTCTCACGTTCCTTCAAATGGGGACAAGACTCCAGCACTAAGAAATCCGTATTCTATATATATCCCAGTATTAAAAATAAAGCAGCTCTCGATCGCAACACTCTTGTGAGTGTAGAGATGCATACCATTTGTTGACCACATTACATTACTACTACTAGGTGGCTCTATCTTTAGCGTTAGCCAGGCGGATTTATACTATGGTCAAACATAAGTAAAAAGTCTGCATGAAGTCGCGACAGGGGGCCTTGCCGTCGGGCGGCAAGCCATGTGGGGGACTTTATAGCCAATTGAAATTCGAGTAAGAGAAATTCAAGCGGGAGAGCAGAACCGGCCGCAGCAGCCGTACCGTCCTTGGCATTGCCACCAAATTGCTTTTGGAGTTACTGATTGCAAGCAATGAAAGTAGGGAATAAATTCGCCTGTCGTGACACAATAATTGATGTGTTCAATTGTAGTTGCTAGATAGTGTTGATACAAATTGCTCCAGGTTGTTTCCTGTCGCTCTGGCTTTTTTTATTTGAATTTTTTTTCAATAGAGAATTCGATTGGTGCGAGCGCAAGTAGCTTCGTACCCTCATCCTACCGCTCCTTCCCTTGCTAGCGCCAATACCTGACCAGGGTATTTTTAATTTGCAACCACCCATAGTAAGACAGAGCCAGAGCCGCCTAGTACGTACCGTATTACTATTTCCAACATGTTAACTACGTTGGTTTCCTTTGATTGTCTTAGGCAATTGCATGAGAATCTCCATCAGTTCTTCCAAGGAAGAACAATTACTGATACTGGTATGGTGGTGGCGTACGGTTACTTGCACCATGTGCCGACACCGGGAGGGAGAAGGGGAGCAGGAGGACACTCTCAGCTGAGCAGTGAGAACTCACAGATGGTCAGCTGCCCCCACCATCATGTCAAGGAAATCGTTGATGATGAACTCACACAGCAGGCTTCAACCCTACAAAGAATGCCTACTAAACCTATTGCGTTGATGAGTTGACTGGGCTGTGATCGAGGAGCCGTGTCATCGCTCTTGGCGTGTCGGCATATTCAAGTTGTTGGTGCCGATCTTTGCGCTGCCCAAGACGGGCGGCAAGTCGGCGCATATGTCCCACGTTTCGGCTCGGCCCTCACTTCTGGTGCGACTCCTTTGCGGGAACTCTTGTTTGTACCGGTATGACAACAAGTTTGTCAGTTTCACATCTGAATCCAGGCGTCTATATAGTTCTCTCCGTTGAAGCTATCTCACCTACGA
>JAOYMO020037767.1:0-12561 GCA_025802455.2 Iodosphaeria phyllophila | reverse complement strand
TAAAAGATTCCTTGCTTGCATTATGCGGCACTGGTCATTCGTTCGCTATAGCCTTGGCGCACGCTCTGACGCTTCTTACGCCTGAATAGTATCCCTATTCGGCGCGCCGCTTGTCTCAGCCCGTGTTTTTCGGCACCTCATTGCGCCCGTTGATGCCTTTCCCATACTTATCATCCTCCTTAGGGTCTTGATATTGCGCTCTAAATGGCCATGCGGTAGGCTCCACGCATGGAAGATCCCCCTAACCCCATCACTGCCGCCTCATTACCACTGAGGCGCAGAGTTCCCGATCTGACCGAATGGGCAGAGGACGCCATGAAGCCGGGAGATATTGATTATTCGAAATACACCGGCCTTTCACTGCGCGCCATGATCAAGGTGCGCGCCCTTGCCCGTCCGCTGCCCGCTGAATGCGCGCCCTTGGCGATTAGGGCCGCGACAATACGAGCCCTTGAGGCGTAGGGCGGCAGCCGGAGGAGGATTTCGAAACCTCACTCCATGGCTCATGAGCCTCCTCGCCAGATCCTCCGGGCTCTGAGACTCCAGGACGGCCTCAATGGCCTCCTTCATGTCCTGATAGGTCTTCAAGCCCCACCTCCCGCCTTAGCCATCCCCTGTGCGATCAGCATGGCTATTCCGATCTTGCCCAGCTTTTTCTTTTGCCGAGCCCGCCTGCCCGCAGAGGCCACCTTGCTTGGGTTCTGCGCCCACCATTTCCGGAGATAGGCGGCTTCTTTTTCCCGATTCTCCGCCTTCCATTTACGAGTCAATGCAGCGCGCTTTTCCGGATTCTCCGCCTTCCATTTACGAGTCAATGCAGCGCGCTTCTCCGGATTCGCTGCTACCCATTTGCGATATGTAGCGGCGGCCTTCTCCGGATTGCGCGCCCGCCATCGTCGGGAATATTCACGGGACTTCATTACCTGCTCCGCCGTCATCTCGCTTCGTTTCTTACTCATGGCGTTATGCAGTTAAAGCCGCAGCCCAGAACTGCCTGGCGACTCTGATTTCCCGGCTGGTCATGTTTCGGCCCGCCACCATGGAATTAAATTGGCTCTCCTTCGGAATGGGGGGTGCTGATTTCGGCCTATCGGTCTCTTTTGCTTCGATCCACGCCCGTTGAGCGGCCAGTGACCGAATCTGCGGGCCGTCGAAAACCTGCCGCACCTGCTCTGCGGTCATGTCCTTCGGATGGACCTTCAGGGATTCCCCGCTGGCAATGAGCATTTCAACTCCCTGGGCCATTACGAGGCGCTGGAGGCTCAATGGAGCGCCCCGCAGGCGACAGGCCCACAGGGACGACTCCAGCAGCAATTCCGGCATCATTAGGCCGGAGCCAATACGGATCAGCCCGGAAACCATTGATGGCGGCAGCCCGGACTTTTCGGCGAGCTCCGCCTCTGTAGTGCCTTCGGCTACAATCTGGACGGCGATTTCCCCGGCCTCGACAAGCGAATCCGCTGCTGAGAGCACAAGCTCCCGCAGGCGGTCAATTTTGGATTTTGTGATTTCGGTGTTCATTTTGATTTCTGATTTGAGTTAGGTAAAATCTACAGCTTCGTCGCCCCTCTAACTCTACGCTGAATCTCCTGCTCTACGCGCGTCTGATGGTGGTGCATCAGCTGCCGGGATGCCAGCCCTATCTGCCGGGAGAGCTCCGCGCCACCAGCGTGATCCACTGCTCCCGGCGCATGATGGCAGGCCAGGGCCACGGCCCGGACCCCGATCACAGCAGGGGCGACCCCATAGGTCAGTACGCGCGGCTGGTAGTTGAGCGCCCTCTCCGTGACGGTGCCGCCACTCTTGAGCCTGCGCGTGTGTGCCCTCTCCCATATCCTCCCCGGCCCAACCTCAGGCAATGCCCAGACAACAGCCCCTCCCCTGATCCCAATGGTGGCGGATGTGACGTAGGCGACCGTCTCCCCAGTTGCCAGCAGGACAGATCCGCCTCCCTCCACGCAGCGCCAGGTATCACCGGCTGCCAGCGCCTTGGTTCTCAGGCGGGACAGTGCGCGCCCATCAGGGCCCTTGGCGTAGGAGGTGCCCCGCCGGACAGCCTTGGCGTAATGCCAGCGGACGGCCTCAGTCGCTGGCGCGATCAGGTCGGCGTAAGCACGGAATCCCTCGGCTCGGTATCGACTGGCCTGGTCCTCGCTCATATCCTCAGTCTCGTCGGGAGCCTCGCCGGAGTGAGTCACGGCCCGATGCTCGATTACAGCAGCCTGGCCCTCGACGTCCTTAGTGACGAGGCCGGATGCAATATCAGGATGCTCGTATCGATGGCACCATTTATCGAGCATTTCAGCGGTTACCCCGAGCTTGCTGTTCACGATCAGCATTGTCAGGACGCCGATCCGGTCCTCCTTGGCGACGCCGCGCAGGTGACGGATGGCATATGCGGCGGCGGAATCCTGTAGCTCTCGATTGGTCCAGTCGGGATTTTCAGCCATGCCGAAGGTTGTAGCATAGGTTACCAATTGTGTCCAGCGCTACGGTTTTGAGCACAAAAAAGGCCCGAGCTGGTTCGGTCCTTGCGGGTCCCGTCTCGGGCACTGTCAATTTTTTCGACTAATCACTCCGCCATCCAAGCCGCCGCCAAAGGTCAGAACTCCAGCTCCAACCCCCTGGCCTCCGCCATCTCCTGCGCCTGCTGCCGAATGTCAGCGGCGGCCTCCTGGGGGGCCGCCAACATGTCGAATGTCCAGCGGTCGGATTCATGTCCATCCTCGTTGCCGTCTGCATCGGCCTCGCAGAAATTCAGGTCGGCGTAACCATTGGCATATCTGGCTGAAAGGACGCGAAGAGTGGTGGGCGTGTTCATGATTTTTGGTTCCGATTTGGTTCTCCCCTCCCCTGTCAGGGGGATTCGTGGGTGTGATGAGAGTATGCATCACTTTTACCCTGCGTCAAATGTTTTTGCTCTCTTATCGTTATTTTTTTACCGCCGGGAGCGGCAACCCCAGCAGAAATTCGCTCGGACTGACTTTGGCCGCATGCGCCAGCGCTCGCAGGTGGTGACAGGCGGCGGCGGTGAGGGCGAGGCTGTCCCGGCTGGGCTGGCTGGGTCCACGGTAGCCCCCGACAGGATCCGGGGATTTGAGTCCCCGCGATTTCCTCGCAGCATGGATATGCTGCCGGGTGACGGGCTGAGCGCGCCCCTGGCTCAGCTCCCGGATCAGCTCGGGGGTGGGGCGGGACAGGTCCACCGCATCCCAGTTGATTTGCGGGAGACGGGTGCTACCTTTGGGCTCTGATGGTGATTTTGTCATCATTTTTGGTTCCGGCCCCCGCAGCTTGTCAGAGCTGCGGGGGTTTTCTGTTATTTTGAGGCGGCAGATCAGCGCCCTCCCCGAGGGACTCCAGCCAGTTGTCCATTATGTCATCCGCCTGTTCCGCAACGTCACGAGCGGACAACCCCATAGCCAACCAAGCCACGCGCCTGCACTCGGCCAGACGGCATCCCTCCTGCGCGCTGTCAATAATCCCAAGATCGTAAAGCTGGCGGGCCAGGATGAGGGAGGCCACCTTTTCCGGCGTCATAATAGCCGGCCATTCTCTCACTGTCGCAAAGTCGGACAGTGCGGCCTTGATTCCCTCCGGCAGCTTGATTTCGATGGCGGTCATTGATTTTGTGTTGACCGCTTTCTCTGGCGGCCTGTATATGAGCGGCGCTCGTCGGCGCGGCTCCGTTGAAGTTGCTTTTTCGAGATGTCAGGCATTGCCACCGACACTTTTTTCCGCGTCGACGAGCCGCGATTCCGACAACATGCGATGATATCCTTCCCGCTCCACGACACGAAAATCAAAGGTGCGGCCATCAAATTGATAGGCATAATGCCGCCGCCCCAGGCGGGTAAGGGGTGTGATTTGCATTCCGATAATCGCCAAAAGCTCGCTGGCGGCAAATGACAGGACCGGCATCCCGAGATCCGCGACGGAAAATCCGGCATCTATGGCGCGGACCACGCTGCGAGGGTCCAGCCCAGAAGCTGTGATGAGAGGGAGTTGCCACTCCAGGAGGCTCGCATCAGGATCGCGGTCCCAGATGGCGACAAGCCGCTGAAAAAGAATGGTCCCCATGGTGGCCTGCCCTGCCCACACCTTGAGCTCCGGCAAATAGATGTGCCAGTCGATCCACTGGCCACAAAAAGAGACAGGAGTCTCATTGTCTCCCCTGGGCTCCTTTTTGGGGCGTGACGCTCCCCTCAGGAGCTTTATTACCCGCGCATCATACCATGCGCGTCGCTCATCGTCGCTCAGCCAGTCTGAGGGAAAATAGGTGACCTGTCCAGCAAGGGCATCATACCCGGCGCGAGCAAAATGCTCGGCCGGGGAAAATGTGAACCGGCTCACAGGCGAATGGCCTCCATGCTTTCTTCATCACGGACCCACAGCGTTGCGCCGTCTTCGATCATTTCCGGGCTGATTTTACCGGCGAGTTTATCGAAAGCCGCTTGCAGGGTTTCGGCTTCCACCGTGCCAGAGTCAGAGTCAGTGGCGAAGGAGTAGGTTTTCATGTTTTTAATTCCGTTGGTTTCTTTTTGCCCTCCGTGTCAGCGGATTTCGTGGGCGTGGGGATATATCGCATTGCTTTTACCCTGAGTCAAATGTTTTTGGCGTTCAGGGCGATTATTTTTCAGCGCCTCCGCATCGGCCCATTTCCCGACGCTGGTTTTCCCTGCCGCTTTGGCCTGGTCCCGGAGCCATTCCCATCCGGCGTCAGTGCATCGAATGCCCCTGACTTTGGGAGCGTTAGGGTCTTTCTTGCGGCCCGCGCCTTTTCGCGGGCCGCCGTGGGTGGCTTTTTCGGTCATGCGGCCAGTTTGGCGGAAATCCGATACCCCTTGTATCCACAGAGGTGCTGGCCGTCGCGGGCTTGCAGGACCTTGTATCCCGCAGCCGTCAGGATGTGCTGGAGCTGATCGTCATGACTCCTGAAGGAGTCGATATGGATGAATTTCCCGAGAATGCAGACCGTGGCTGAGATTCCAGCTGATTTTAAAAGGGCGGTGATTTTGTCGTTCATGCCGCCACCATGCCAGCCTTTTGAATTTCGTCAAACACTTTTCATGATTATTCCCGCCCCTCCCGGCAGCTCAAAAACCACCCCCATGCTGTCCACCGCAACGAGACGCAGCGGCTGAGCCCGCCCGTCCACGCTCTCCGGGAACAGGGCCGTCAGATCATCAGCCAACCAGGTAAACCGCCGGGTCGCCGCCCTGCTCTCCTGAGTCCCGGCCCGCGTGGCCGGGTGCCCGTCATCCTGGATGCATCCCGTGAGCCTCCCATGTCCCGCGACCGGATCGACGTCGAGACGCCAGTATTTTGGCAGGCCTTTGACCTGATTGAGCAGGTCGATTTTTGCCCCGATCATCAGACGGAGGCGGCCTTTGTCCTGCCGGACGGCCCACGTGAGTTGATTGCCGCTGGCGCGGCGGGAGGGGGATGTGATTGGGGCTGGTGCGAATGGCATAATTTTGGGTGGTGGTATCGAAAGGAGTTACAGGCTTTTAAAGTATTTTTTATATTGCTATTACGACCGCAGGAGGTTGCTTTTTATCCCATGGCCAGACAGGCCGTATACTTTTCCGGCGTTCGACGGGTGGTGGTGATTTCCGATATCGGAATTCCGATGACGGTTTCCAGGCTGCGTCACACTGCGTCAACCTCCTTCCACATCGGTTTCCATGCCTCTGGATTCCATCGCCCCTCAGTAGGGATGGAGCGGTTAATCTCTCCGTTCTCCATAGCCCACTCCCACGAATAGAAGGTCAATTGGTTACAATTTTTTCCCATCATCCATACACCGTCATCGTGAACCACGGACGCGTTAGACCATGAATGTGTTAAGGTGTTGCCCGCCCCCCTGAACACGCTTCCCGGCGGGCAATCCTCTGGCCCGAGCGGGACGCGCTTTTTCGGCGTGGGCTTTTCGGGGATGGGCGGGAACTCACCTACGGCCACCGCTCTCCAAAAATCGCTCCCCTCGAGTGTTGCCACCCAAGGGAACCACTGGCAAATCGCGTCCTTAAAGGTGCCGCACTCGTCCTCCAGATCCCTAGTCAGAACGTAACCCCGCGCCAGCCCGCGATACGGCTCCGGCAGGGTTTCGAGCCATTCCCGCACGGTGGTTGGGAGCTTTGGGGGCGGGATGAGCTGCCGCGCCCCCAAGCCATAGCCTCCTGGCGTAAATCGATCTATCTGGCCTCCGCGAACCGAAATGGCGATTATCGGCCAGCTCGGGCTCACTGTGTCGTGATAGATTACTTTAAATTCTTCGGATTTACGATTATTTATCTCAGATCCATAAACCTCCCCGACCTTGAACGGGGTGTCGATTTTGGTCTCTGATTCGGTTTCGGTATTCACGGTTGGTTTTTGATTTTGGTTTTAGGAAAGAGCTTTGCGCGGAGCTGATTATTCTCGTGTTTGACGACTCGGAATTTGCCCTCCCAACGGTTTGATCCCTGAATCTGACTCATGAGGCGCTTAAGCTGCCTTTGGGCGCGGGCCGTCTGGTCCTCCAGCCAGAGGCGGAGGTCATGAACTGTGGCCATTGGGCATCTCGCGTAATGCGAGGGCTCCTCTGCTGAGATCTGGAAATAATGACATTCCCAGCATCTTTTCGGCTGGTGCGGCTGCGGGTTATTTGTTTCGGTGGTCATATTTTGGTTTTGGGCCGGAAATGGCCCTGGTTTCGTTCGGGATTGTTTGGGGGTATGGTGGCGGCGGACGGGGTGGTCAGGCCGCGCCACGCGCATCGTCTCGCGCCTCAGAATTGAACACACGACCCGTGGTCAGGTCGCGAAGCCGGCGAATGATGGCCGGACCACGATCCCGGCCGAACCTCGCCTTGAGCCAGGCGCTGCCGCTGTTGGCCGTCCAGTGCGTCAGGAGCCCGTGCGCCAGCCGATGGTCCAGAAGATCGAAAAACGCCTCGTCCCCGGCTTCGGAAATCGCCCCCTTGCCGATGTCATCGATGAGCAGAGCGCGGGAGTGGCGGCAGGCCCTCAGCACCGCCTTGGCCTCGTCCGCCCGCTTGGCATCCCGGTCATGGACTGACACGGCCGCCCGGCGGAACACGGCGTGCGTCACCGCGAAAACCGACAGTCCCCGCTCCGCCGCCATGCGCAGCAGCCGATAGGCGACTCTCGTTTTGCCGCTGCCGGTCTCGCCGATCAGGCAGGCCCCGGTTTGGGCGGGGTCCGCAAGGGCGGCGGCCATGACGGGATGCAGGAGTGGTGTCTTGACCGGTTTGCGGAATTCCTCCGGGGTGACCTCCTCCCACTGGGCCACCGCCATCCGGCGGCTTTCGGCCTCCCGGCGGCGGGAGGTGTCGGCATCAGCGCAGGGGTCGCAGGCGAACCAGCGGCGGGGTCCCCAGGTCAGGATTGCGGCAGGGAGCCCGCAGGCCGGGCAGGTGGACGGCTCGGAGGTGATGGCCAGCCGGGCGGAAATATCAGTGTCGGTGCTCATGGGTCAGAAGTCGTTTTCGTATCCAGGCGCTCTGGCAGTGGTGCTGACGGATTCCTCCGGTCGGGAGAAGCGGGAGCCTTGGCCTGCGGGTTTGACTCGAGCCTCCGCCGCCTGCGCCTTGGCGAGCGCTTCCCGGATCCAGGCCACGGATGAGCGGAGCGCCGCGCGCCAATCCCGGATTGGGGTCTCAACTCCTCCTCGGGAAATGGTCCAGCCGTTTCGGACCTGCGTGGCGTGCCACAAGTCAACCCCCTCCCTGGTTATCCCGATGCCGTTTCCGTTGGCGTAAGCCCAGGCCTCATCAGCGCCGCACAGGTCTCCCGCGCCAAGGTTTTTATTTATCTCTAAGGGGTGGGTGGTGGGTGGTGGGTGGTGAGGAAGCCGACAAGAGGGGTCTTCAAGATCTTCTTGTAGAGGGTCTTTAAGAGGGTCTTGATGTGGAGATTTCGCCCTTCTTGCAGCGTTCATTTTCTCGATCTTGTCGCGGCTCTTGGTGATCCTGTCGCGCTGCTCGCGGCGAATGATTTCCAGCCGGGGGTTGCGGAGCTTCCCGTTATCCGGCTGGAATTTGGAAAGGACCGCGTCAGTCACCCCTTTTCCCGCAATGCGGCGCAGGACGGCGACGTCATCAGGGAGGCCGTCCATGGTCCACTGGTGACAGAGCAGGCGAAGATAGGAAAGCTGCTCCGCATCAGTCAGGGACGCGGTTCCGACAAGCCATCGCTCCGGGTAAAAATCGAATGCCGGGGCATCCCTTTGTATATCCTTCATAAATTTAGACACGAAAAACCCCGCTTGGGGGAACCAGCGTGAAGCCCGGTGCAGATACCGGCGCTGGCTCTCCCAAAAGGGGAGTCTTTGCTCTGCTTTGAATTACACCGGCTTCAATCGGCGGATGGAAAACCATCATTGGATAACTATCCCGCGACGCGGCAACAGTTGGATTAAGCATGATAGGCGGGGCGGAATTTGCGGCAAGCCCTTCGTGAGATTTTTGGCGGAATTAACATCATTCCGCTCTCCCTTCCGCTTTGGAGATGGCGGCGTCCGATGCAGTCAATGCTGATTGAACACTGCCGCCAACGGTAACGTTCCGTCCGAGAGATTTTAGCTGCGCCGCGCAATACCACAGCTCAGTTCGGCATTTCTTCAGCGCCGCCAAAAGTTCCGACGGCGGCCGGGCCCGCTCGCGGGCCGCCATCCATGCCTTTTTCTGGAGCGCATAGTCGCGGCAGCCCAGCGGAGCCAACTCCAGATCAAAGGCATTCTCGACATACCATTGATCAAAATCCGGGCTGGCGGGAAGCATGGATTGCTCCCGCAGCTTCCGGTTAATTTCCTCAGATCCTTTATTGCGAGGAATGGCGCGCTGGCCCTCTGCTTCAATGTCTCTTTGTTGATCGTAATTATTCATAATTTAGTTGGGTAGAAATCGAATGCGGGGGCGTCTTTTTTCATTCCGTGATGTCCATAAAAGCTCTGACGAACTGTGCGGCTACCTGCGGGACGATGGCGTTTCCCGCGCCGCGAAGGAGCGCAGCGCGCGCAGACCTGCCTCGTGCCAGCTTGTAGGGAAGCCCATCAGCCAGAGGGAAAAGCGCGGGTTCAGCTGGAATCCTGCGGTGTTTGCCGTCTCGACAGAGGATGAGGACGGAGTCAGCCCAAAAGGAACCTTCGCTGCATCCGCGGACAGAGCCCCGCCAGCCTGATTTGGCCCTCCGTTGCTCCCGTCCGTCGCCCGCGGGGAGTTCCGCCCGCACAGCGCCGCCACTCGCGGCAACTGATCCAGTCGGCTCCGCGTGGAGCCGTCCGGGTTCACCCCCTCCGTTGCCATTCCGATCGTATCCTTCCAGTCGCGGGCGGATGCCGTAGGCCACGGGGACGGGGCCATCTTCGCCATTTGAACCAGAGAGCTGCCCGACATCCCCTCCGTGATCCCGGTTCCGGCGCGCTGCGCATCGCTCGCGCTGGCCGTAGTCCAAACCGAAACCAGGGTGGCCGCATCCTGGAGGTTCACCGAGTGGCCACCGGCTTTCCGCTTGGCTGGATCCTGGGGCCCGCCCCTCGTGTTCGTGTCCGGCGTCGGCCACGGCGCCAAGGCCTCCACAGATTGAGGCGTCAAGCGGGCCCGCTTCCCTCCATGGCCCTTTCCCCGGTTCTCGCTCATGTTGGGCCCCAAGTGCGCGGTGGGCGTCGGCCACCCAGTAGAGCCGCTGGCGTTGATGCGGCGCGCAGACGCTGTGTGCGCCCAGCGTGACGTCCCCGCAGGCGTAGCCTTCTCCCTCCAGGTCTGCGCGTATTCCATCGAGCCATCCGTGCCCAACAGCAGCTTCAACCTGCTCACCAAAGACAACGTCAGGGCGGCGCTCGCGGATGAGATTGAAGAAAGCGGGCCAGAGGTGGCGTTCGTCGGATTCGCCCTTCCCTTTTCCGGCGACGCTGAACGGCTGGCAGGGAGGGCTTCCTGTCCAAACTTCTCGATCCCCCCATCCGGCGAGGTTGAGGGCGAGATCCCACCCCGCAATTCCACAGAAAAAGTGGACACGCCTAAATCCCAGAAGGTCACTTGGGTGAATGTCTTTGATGCTTCGTGAATCGACTTCTCCATCGGATATTAAGTTGAGTTTTATCAGTTCCCGAACCCATGCGCAGACATGCGGGTCGTTGTCGTTGTAGTAGGCAAATGGCTTCATTTTGAATGGTTGACATCCGTAAACCCATGGCCGAGAATGTCGGTATGGCAGCACCAAGACAAGACAGTAAGGCATCGTTGATGTATGGCCTGTATCTCGAAGGGCACAGCCTCGCTCAGATAGGGAAGGCGTTCGGAGTTAGCAGGCAGTCCGTTTTTAAAATGTTTTCGCAAAGAGGGATGCCTCTTCGAAATAAGCCCTCTCCGGTTTTGGTTGTCGAATTCAAGGGCCGCCGCTACACGCGAAGATCGCATGGCTACTATGCGGCAACGAGCAAGCCGAGAACCTACCTTCACCGCGATGTTTACGAAGCAACGCATGGCGCGATTCCTGGGGGTCTTGATGTCCATCACAAGAACGAGGACAAGTCCGATAATCGACTGGACAACCTTGAGCTCCTGAGCGCGATTGAGCACGGGAAATTGCACGGGCTGACCAATGAGGGGTTTAAGCGCAATCAATTTCAGACTGGCAATCAAGGGGTCTTTCGCCCCCGAAAGAAGTCTTGATTCGTTGTAATAGTTCACGCGACCGCCTCCCTCTTCAGCGCCGGAAGCCGTCTCGCAAAAGTCGGCAGCCCCTTGGCGGCTCTCGTCCGCTCCATCAGCTCGGTCCGGGCATGTCCGCAGGACCGGGTCTTCCCCTGCCTGAGTGATCCGCCATTAATGACCACCTCTTTTCCGCAGGAGCATCGGCAGAGCCATCGCATCCCCGTTTGTCCCGGCACATTCCCCGCCGGTTGAATCACTGTCAGCATCCCGAAAACAACGCCCGCCATATCGATCAGATGAGAACCAGCTTCACGCCTGGGCTGCCGATCCGGCTCCCGCTCTTCTCCGGCGAACTGGTCCCGGCACTCCACATGCCGGAAAATATACCGGTGAGGCTCGCCGTCCGGCATCTCGACCCGGAACACACGGGGGATTCCAGGCGGGAGTTGACCGTTGCAGACGGAGCATTTTTCGTAGTTCTCCGGCTTTTCCGTTATGCTGGTGTGGGTGAATGGGTTATTTTTCATTCCGGCCTCCTTCCGCTTTATTTTGCGCGTTTCGGGTATTCCAGTGCACCGCCGCAGCCTCGGGGCTAACGTCCAGATTCCAGACGGTTGATGGGCGCACAGAGCAGTCCGGCGACAGGCACCTCACATAATGCAGCCAGGTATTATCCCACCCGTCGATAAGTCCCGGATCGGGAGGCATTCCGCAGAACGGGCAGGGGAGAAGGATGGGCGGGGCGCTCATTGTTGGCCTCCTTCCGCTTTGGCCACAGCCGCACGGGCGGCGGCGAATTCGACAGTGTCACGGTCAGCGATGCGGATGACGCCTTTCAGAGCATCCAGCAGCTCCCGGTCCGGCTCAGGCTGAACTGCCGAGGATTCCTCGGCAGTTGCCTCGGGAACCGCCTCCAGCGCCGGACTGATCCGCGCCAGCCAATCGTTGTTTGCAAGTTCTTTCCCGTGGTCGAGTGAGTCAGCAGGCCCTGCCTGATACCCCGGCAGATCGCAATACCATTTCCAGCCCTCGACTGTTTCGGTGACGTAGTAATGTCCGGCAGGAGTGGCTGCGCGCCAGACGCCGTTCACCAGTTTCCACTCCAGCGGTTTAATTTTGAATAGTTGCATTTTGTTATTGGTTGATCTGAATTGTGATTCCGGGTGAAGCGCTCCAGAATTTGGAAATCTCCAGCTCGTAGATTTGGCTGTCATCGTTCCAGAAAGCCAATCTTGTCAGGCAGTCGGCGATGATCTTCACCGCGTTGTCCAGGTCCGGCTTGCTCGTGTGCGGGATGTCAGCCCCGGCCCTGACGGCTCCGGCCCGCTCTGATTTCCGCCACGGCCAGCGCATGGAGACTGAGAGGCGGACAGGTCCCGTTATCGGCATGGGCGGAGCATGTGGCCGGAACAGGCTGATCAGGTCGGCCTCGTACTGCACATAGGATTCGGTGGGCGTGTCGGTATAGACCAGCCGGTATCCGGCGCGCCGCAGGCCGTCCAGCAGGTGCGCGTTGTCGTGCGCCCGCAAGCGGGTATTGAGATAGCCGGCCCAGTCGTGGGGCGCGATGCGGTTCAGCGCGCGGCACACATCGTCGAAGGTGTAGGTCGAGATGGTGCGGCTGTCGTCACCGGCGCCAAA
Source organism: Iodosphaeria phyllophila (assembly GCA_025802455.2). NCBI lineage: Eukaryota > Fungi > Ascomycota > Sordariomycetes > Amphisphaeriales > Iodosphaeriaceae > Iodosphaeria > Iodosphaeria phyllophila. The sequence continues at coordinate 260 of JAOYMO020037767.1, read as the reverse complement.
GAAGATGTCGGCGCGCGCGCGGATGTAGTCTTCCATGCCCGACTCGGAGCCGAACGAGTGGACCGACTCGACCCAGCCGGCCTCGATCGCCGGGATCAGCGCCGGGTGCGGGTTGAGCGACCAGTGGCGGCAGATGCGGCCCTTGAGCCCGAGCGACTCGGCGTACGTGGGCAGCAGCAGCTCGATGGCCGCGGTGTCGAAGCCGATGCCGTGGTTCAGGCTCTGCACCGAGTAGGGCTCGTAGATGCCGCGGATGGCCA
>JAOYMO020037766.1:0-42395 GCA_025802455.2 Iodosphaeria phyllophila | reverse complement strand
CTGAACGTGTCCGTGATTGTGGACATTTTCAATTGTAGATTTCAACTGGTATTCCTTTTCTGTGTGCTTTCATAATGGCGTCAGCCGTGCCCGAACTGTCCCGGTACACGAAAGCAACCATTCTATCTGCTCGATTAACAATCTCACTGTTACGAACTGCCGGGGCAATCAACTTGCCCCATGTCGCATAGTCAGGCTTGAGTGATTCTACACGCATTCCACGGGCTTTGCCAGCGGATTCGGCGGCTTGGTCTACGCCTCTAGCTGCACCCGACACGATGATGTCAGTGACAGGTAGCGTGCCGACGAAATGAATCACCTTGGTTAAGTCGGGGAAATCACGTGACCCCACGATTGCTACGCGCATTTGCGAACTCCATTCCTGAAACAAATGCTTTTGTGTTTCCGTAGAAACAATTGTCACACGCTCCACATGGGGGAGGTTGCGGGTCGCCGTCCTCAATCCTATCTTTCACGGCCCAATCCCAATAGAGAATGCAGCGCATGTCCTCAGGCAATGTCAGTTGAATGTCAGCACTGATCATGTCAGTCATGTTGCATCCACTCCACAAACTTTGCAACGCAACATGGTGCCTTCCGCGTTCCATTCGACATGATTGACACTGACATTCGTACTGAACTCAGGCATGTCAGCATGATATTCACGATGGTCACATTCGGTGCTGAGTGTCTTTCCGCATTCGGCACAAAGAACAATCATCCACGGCCCAAGCTGACCGACAACACGAATGGTGCCGACGTGATCACACTGTGACAGATCGAAATTTGACCATGACCGATTAAGTTCCGGCGTGTCAAAGTCAGTCGAATCGGTGCCATGCGCTGCCGCTATTGCCTTTGGTTCGGGCCATGTTTTGTCAATGCTCATGTGCAGCACCATTCCAAAATGCGATTCATGCACCAACATGACCAAGCAATCACAGCTATGAAAATGACAGCCTGTGTCAGCTTAACTTTGGTTTGATACTTCATTGCGCTGTTGCTCCTTCATGGTTCGATACTCTCGGATTGACACGCCTGCATCGCGCAGGATCTTTCGACACCTTGAGCAAATGCCACCGCTTGCATGTTTATAATCTGTGCGGCCACACTCAGTGCAACCGTCGGGATACTTGGTGTGCCAAACACCTGCATTGCGCGCACGTTCGCGCTCTGCACGCGCTCTGTCAGTCGATCCTAGTCCGTAGTCTTTTCCAGGTGGACGACCACGCCTTCGCTTTTCCTCGAATGACTTGCCTAGCGCAATCTCTTTGTACGCCTGTGCAAGCTGAATCCATTCGTCAGGGTCCATGTCATCGACTAGAGCCTCTAGGTGCTCTTTGACTTTGGACGGAACCGGCACGCGGATTGTCTGCCCGCTTGCGTCTTTCACAACGCGGTCTTTGCCGTTCACCTTTTCTGTCAGTGGTTCGTATGCCCAACGCTCGATTTGCGTCATTGCATCGCGAAGGCTGATTTGTGGGGGAATGAACTCACCCATTGTTTTCTAACTCCTTATCGCATTGGTCGCAAATGCTCACCAATCGCGTTTTGCCTGTTCGTGTATTGCCATACTGAATGAGCGCGTTCTTTATCCTGTTCCAAGGCGTCGGGGTTTTACAGAAAGAACATTCAATGACTAGGGTTGTAGCTTTCCTAGCTACCATGTTCATATACTGCTCTACTGCGAACGGGTCCAATTTTCTAAAATGGCTGTTCATCGTCGCCATTCAGCATGAATGCAATGGAATCCACGTAGCGTTTCATCATGCTTAGATATTCACTGCCTGTTGTCCATTGACGTTCAGGTGACAGGTTGTGATCCAAGTCAGCTACTTTGACAATCGTGGCAATAGGATCACGCTTGCAACGTGCCAAGTAATCCCAATACGTTTCACCATCACGTCGGCTAACGGCATCGACGGCATGTCGCACGCTCAGGCCGAATGAATGTTCAATGTCGTCAAGTGTGATGTGCGTATCCTCTACAGTGTCATGCAGAACCGCAACAATCATATTGAGTGTATGCGGCTTGCATTTCATCATCACTGCAATCGGATGCGCAATGTATGGCATACCAGATTTGTCAGTCTGCCCCTCATGCGCGAGTGTCGCAACTGAGATTGCATGAAACAGTTCTGTCATCGTGTGCGCTTTCACAGCCTTGCCTTTCTATAGACGGCCAAAACCTTTTTGACCTTGCCGGGGTAGTTGGGATACTTGCCAACAACAGTTGCGTATTGCACCATTGGAGGAATCCAATACATGCCGCGCGTGTATCGTCCGGCTGTTTCCACCTGCACAACATCACCCTTACGTGTTTCCTCAGGTGCGCTGTAGCAGTATCGTTTTTCGTAACCGGGGAATGTTACCGCAACTCTCATTGTCAGCTTCCACCAAGGCTTGAGATAATCAACCAGAGAATGAACGCGGCAATGGCAAACCACGGAATCATAATGATCAGGCCGATACGTGAGTTTCGCTTATTTGGGTCATTGCTCATTGTCATGTTCCTTATCGTAGTCGCGCAGCTTTACAGCGTAGTTGTCGATGTAACCGTAGTGCCGATTGATTTGCACTTGCTTACTGGTATTAAATGGGTGTTGCGGGTCATCCTCTATTTCAGCGCGTAACCTTTTAATCGCATTTTCATTTGTTCGGATTGCACGACGTAGGTTCTGCTTATTCATTAGAGGCTTCCCGATTGATGTTTGCTTCAACCACCTTATACCCTATCATCGGCAAATGCAACAACTTCATTACATCCAATTTCAACATTCGTGCCAAACCAACGCTGTAGAGCCAAAAAGAAATACCTACACGGGGCACAGGTGGCACCTGATCACAGCATTTCAGTTGGCGACATTTGCCGGTGCGCTTCGCTGTTACCGCTGGCCGCGCGCCCCTCTTGGTTGGCCTCATACGCGCGTGTACCCAATGCGGGAATCCGCAACCAAAGTGCTTGACGTAGCAGAACCTACGCGATAGTCTCCCCCTTGACGTTGCAAGGCCGGGGAGGACCGCGCGGGGCAACGTAAGACCATCTGAAAACAACTAGTAGAAAGAGCCGCATTCATCCCATGCGGTCCTTCCCAACTCTTGCATTTGCAATGTCAGCCGATTGAATGCGGCAAGTATGCAAATGACACTTTCTTTCGATGACCCCATACCCGCTGACAACCTGTCACCTGTTGAACAGGTGATTGTTGATACAGCGTGGAAGGCGCATGAGCAACAACGTCAGTCAATGGCTTCGCTTGCTGAAGCTGCCGCACAGCCGACACCGGCTGAAGCTCGCATGGCAGAGATTGCGCAAACCAAAGAGGTAACGACGGCACCGCCGAAAGCCGCGACTGACAATAGCTACCGTCACATTTACGCGCCTAACGCTTTGTCACATTCTCGATTGCGTGTGTTCAATGGTTGCCGTCGTCGTGCTTACATTGAGTACGAACGCGGTATGCAGCGAATGGGTGAGGATATCGCGGCGTTGCGCATGGGTGCAGCATTTGCCAAGTGTCTCGAAATGAATGACCCGAAAGCTGCCCATGTCAGCACGTATTCAACTCTGATTGCGACGGCTGACAGTCAGGCTAAGAATGACGAACTGACAATCGAAACCGCTTTGGTTGAATGGTACGCTGGCAAGTACATTGACATTTACGGACCTGCCACATATCGCGAACAGGCTTATGAGTTCGAAATCCCCGGTACTGATTTTACGTTCCGTGGTTCAGGTGACGGCTTGCTTGCAATCCCCGGTGTGGAGAATGCTTACCAGGGCATTGAGGATAAGTTCAAAGCACGTTGGGACGAAAAGTCATCTGCGAACTTGGCACTTGATCAACAGGTCACAGCAGAGATTTTCGGCTATCGGGAAATGGGTTGTGACATCACACAGGTTCGATACCGTGTGACATGCAAGCCGCGCATCATTCGCAAAAAGGGACGCGGCAAGGATGCTGTACCAGAGCCGGTTGCCGATTACGTGCAGCGTGCGATTGACACTATTGAGGCTGCACCTGAGGAATACTTCATTGAAGAAGTTCAGTCAAGGTCACAGGAACAACTTGATCAGTTCATGTTGTTCCTTCAGGACTACGCGATGCAGTATGACCAAGCGCGTCAATCGGGCATCTGGCCGCAAACGCCTGACACTTGCAGCTTCATGGGAGGTTGCGCACATCGTGAACTTTGCTGCGGTGTTAACTCGGCAATCGCCATGTATGAAGTCAAGCCGGGATACCCCGGTTCCGAACCGCAAACAGAGGAAAATGCAAGTGACTGACAGAACCGGATTGGCTCAGATAGTGCCAATGACACCAATGCAGAACGTCCCGTTTTGGCGGCAAACGATTCTGCTCTATGGTGCTCCAAAGATCGGGAAAACCACTGAAGCAAGTAAGTTGCCGAATGCGATTTTCTTCGATGCAGAACAGGGCACAATGGGCATCGACGTTCCTACGTTCGAAAACCTGTTGGAAGGCCGTGACCGAATCAACTCCCCGATTGGTATTTGGGAGGATGTTCTACTAGCAACCACAATGCTTGAGACTGCAAAGGGTCGCAACATTGACGGTGTTGTTGTCATTGACACCGGACAAGCATCATTCGACATGTGCCGTGATTACGTTCTTCGCGAGAACGGTTGGTCACATGAGACAGACGGTGCATACGGCAAGGGTTGGTCAAGTGTCAAGAAAGAGTATGCCACTTGGATTAACCGCCTGAAGTCCATCGGTTTCGGCATCGTGTTCATTGGTCATGCAACTAGCGAGGAAATCACTGAACCTACTCGCAAGTTCGAAAAGACCAAGCCGCGTATGGATAAGGGACCACGCGACATCATTGAGCCTTTTGTCAATCTGATCATGTATGCAGAGCGCATGACGGTTGGTGGCAAGGATGTCAGTGTTGTTCATACCAAGCCAAGTCTACAAATCACAGCCGGTGAACGTGGAATCAACACACGCCTTCAGCCGTTGCTTCCGTTCGACATGGACGCGATTCAGCGCAACTGGAATGGCGAAGTCATTGACATGAATGCTTGGTTCGGCCTAAATCAGCCGCCACCGATTCCAGTCAGTCAGTCATCGCCAACCAATGTCACACCACCTGTCAATCATGTCAATCCAGGTGTTGCGAATGTAGCACGTCAGTTTGACGCCGTACAAACCAACTAACCAACAAACACAGAACAAAGGAAAAAGACACAATGAGTTTCGCTGAACGACTAGCACAGTATGATCAGGCTTTCGCCGCTGCCTACACTCTCGGCGGTACGGTTCCTGACGGTAGCTACACTGCCGAAATCAAGAAAGCGTTCGTCCAAGAGGATGGACGCGCAGAGTTCGACACGCTTTATCTGAACGTGCATTACAGCACGGATAAGGGTATGTGTTTCCAGAACATCACTCTTACCAACTTCGCGTCAGAAAAGGCGATGTCATTTAGCAAGGGTCAGCTTGCGAACCTTGGTTACAACGGTCCCATTTCGGGAATCGAGAACTACCTTGGAAACCTGATCGGCGCATCTGCTCAGATCAGTGTGTCGAATGACACCTATGAAGGCAAGGAACGCACGAACGTCACAGTTCGCAAGCTGACAACGCCTCTTGGCAGTGTCAGTCAGGCATCACCGTTTGACGCCTTCAATGGTGGTCAGCCTGCACAGCAGAACCAGGGCATGTTCGATCCAGCTACAGAACAGGCTTTCACTCAGGCCGGTTTCCCGCATCCGAACAATGCACCGGCACAGGGTCAGCCCGTTCAGCAGCAGTTCGCGGCACAGCCTGTTCAGCAGGTTCAGCAGCAGCCACCGATGCAGAACGGTGCAGTTCAGCAGCAGCAGCCAATGCAGCAGGTTCAGCAGCCCGTGCAGAATGCGCCGGTTGATTTCATGCAGCCTGCGCAGGGTCAGCCGATGTCACCCGGTCAGGCAATCGCACAGCATGACGCGAATGCACAGGCACAGCAGAACAACGGTCAGACTGCACAGTTGCCGTTTCTAGGCTGACATGAGTAGTGACCCTATCATTGGGGGAAATTGGGCCACTACAGAACCGCGTCATCGCAAGCCTGATTATCGTCCCCGTGACGGTAAGCTTCACACGCTGACAATGATCGAACTAGACGTGCTTGACGCTCTGCTCATATCGGGTAGAGCGTCAAGCATTCTAGCTGTTTCAACTCTACTTGATCTTGATACGTCTACCGTGCTCAAGGTTATGAACCAGTTCGAAAAGTTCGGACTAGTCAGTTGCTATGAGGAACAGGTTCAGCGCGGTGCCGCAACCCGGTTTTTCACTGTAACTGACAAAGGCAAAGAGGCATTCGACCAATGTTTGAATGCACTCATTGAACGAATGGAAAAGAGGGGGGACGGTGGAATACGCAACACGCGATCATGTAGTTAGATATCAGTTCCCGCTTGGTGACGAACTGCACGTTGTGTTTGCCTTGGTCATTCCTGACAAACTGCCACCGTCATTCAATGACCTGATTGGTTCAAAGCACGTTTGGCGCAATCAACAACGTCGATGGTTTCAGCATTTCATTTCACGTCAATGTCAGGCAATGCCCCCGGCAATCAGAACCAGGCGTTCGTGCAGGATTGACCTGTTCAAAAAAGGTCACTTGGATGATGCAAGTAACCTCGATGCACGGTCGAAAATGTTGCTTGACAGTCTCAAGCAACTTGGCATGATCACGGACGATGACAATGAATGGTTGGATTGGGGCAGAGTTTACCAGCGCAACCACTCACGCATTGCAACCGTGATCCTACTTAGCGAAACACTTGATGCCGAAATGCTAGGACACCTTGACGAACTCTCGCTTAACGCATTGGAGATAGTGACACATGGCAGTGCAATCACAAACATGTGAGCATGTCAGTCGATTGGGTGAATACCTGAACAACTACAAACTGACACCAATCACAGATTCACAAATGGTTGTTCATTGCAGGAAATGCAAGCGAGCTTCCACACTTACATTGCGAGACAATCGCGAAGCATAAAAAAGGGCACCCGGCCAAATGGCTAGGTGCCCTTTTTTGCGCAACCAATAGGTGTAACGGCACCGCCGGTTGTGTCGATGTCATTTGCAGAGTTCGGCCTGCTGACGTGCCAGCTTCAGCCTTGCCCTATCCATTGTGTCAAAGTCAGGTTTGTCTTTGTTCCTTTCGAGCAGAGCGCGACCTGTACAGATTGCCTTTCGGTTTCCGTGGTCAATCGCACTCACCCAAATGATTGTCAATGACACTGTGACTGACAACGCGACAACAACGAACAGAACTCCAAGTTGAACACTGTCACGCATGTACCATTTTACCCTAACAGGCCGTCCCTTGCGATGCTTACCGCCACGCCGATTACCAGGATCAGAACCGATGTCAGTAGTGCGATGTAGCGTTTGCTCATTGTCGCCACTAGCCCTGTCTCCCCGTCGAATACTCGGCGTTCCAGTGCTCCGATTGCTGTCTGATTTTCGTCGTCGATGCTCTGAAGGGCAATCACCTCGTCCCGCGTTTCGTCTATCTTCGCAATCATCACCATGAACAGTTGATGATAGGCGTGCAATAGCCCGCGCAATGCCTCTGGTTGGATTCCGCTTGGAACGCCGTTCGTAACTACGTCCCACGCCTTCGATCCTCTCATGATGTCCGATCGCTCTGACATTCATGGTTCCCCCTTTCATTTCGGCTTGCCCTTGGCAATGATTGCGCGTGTTTGCTTTAGAATCGTTTGGAACGGGAAGCCGACGCCAGGATCATGGTGATACAGTCCAGCGGGCACATTGTGAAAATCACTGTGTCGCATGATGCCTGTTCGTGATGGTCCCTTGCAGTCAATGTCATACTTGACGCACAACCAAGCGAGCAGCTTTTTCAGTGCAAGCATTTGCTTGCGACGTGCAAACCAAACAGTTGGGCCAAACGTAGCACGGCCAATGAGTTCGATGTGAACTGTACCAGTGTTGTTGTTTGCAACTGCATAGGTGATGTCAGTCGGGTCAGCACCTTCACCGATGTTGCCTTCAGCGTCGATGATGTAGTGAGCACCTAGCCCCTGACCTTGGTTGCGCCAAAAACGGGCAATGCCGGTGATGTCACAAATGCCTTTGGTGTCTCCACCTTCAGTGTCATGCAGCGCAATACGTTCCGGCTTTTGCTTACCGTGTGTTGCAACGTCAATGTTGAATGTCTTAGGCTTCAAAATCATTCACTTGCCTTTCTGAGTTTGGTTGTTGAATCGCAATGCAAAGTAGCCGATTGCGTAAATGCAAACCGCGACCAAAAGGCCCAATGGTTTGTGAGTTGAAGCATAGTCGGCTAGACCTGCACCAACAATCATATACGCTAATTGATCCTGATGGGGAAGTTTCGGTGACGTGTCACCCTGCCCCGTGTCAGTGTCAGAAATATCCGTATCACCCGGTGACATGTGCCACCCCTTTCATGTTTGTTTTTGGTTTAGGTTAGAAGTCGTGCCCGTAGGTTCTGAATGAAGTTGAAATCATCGTCACATGCAATAGCAACGGTGTCAGTTATTTCATCGTATTCAGCAGAACGGATTACAGCTTGCCTGCCAAACGCGCCTGTGTTTGGGTCACGCAACTGCTCGAATAGAATAGCCTTGCCAACCATAGACGGAATGCGATTGACAGGAATACGCTGACCGTTTTTGGTGCGTATGAATCCCTTAACTTCAACAGCACCCTTCAGCGGGGGGAACTGACTATTGTTGTATTCGAGAAGAGCGATTGAACTCGCGATTGCGCTAGTGGACTTAGTGTCCATTGGGCGAAGTGCGGTTCTGCGGAATCCGCGCCTATCAATTACATTTGCAGTTCTTGCATAAAACTTAACACTGTCCACATAGAATATCGGATTGAATGAAGTGCCCTTGACTGCAAATCCCGGTCCATACACCTTGCCGTCAGCAGGTGAAATGAAATCGACAACGATTGAGTACCAATTTACAAAATCCATTGCACCGAAAACATCATCGTAGTTGTACTTGATATTGTAGTTCAGTGGTGATCCATTGACATCTTGAATGTAAATATTTCCTCTACCGTCAGCAGAGCTATCTTTTTTCATTCTCATAATGCAACGATAGCGTGTCAGTGGTTGAAGTTGCATTGGACTAGCCAGAATAGCTGACACAGCATTTCCGCTTGCATCACCGATTAACTGACCGGATGCAGGGGAAGTGTCAAAGCTAGACGTGTAACGGGCAATACTGCCAGAACTCATTTGCCAAGTTGCTGTATTGACATCGAAACTTGGATTTGGAATGTTCTGCGGTATCTCTGTATATGCAGTTTCATAGCTTGAGTATGACTGAACATTATCTGCACCCTGAAATTCTGAAATGATCCTATTGTAAACCGTGCGTCCATCGTTCCGGCTAGGGTCTTTGAATCCATATTCATCTTGCACGCCGAGAACAAATGTGTAGTCAGAATCTTGAGGTTCAAACACGGGAACCGGGACAGGTTGCGGTGTCAGATAGAACTTATATCCGTGCGGTGCATTTGCTTTGTTGATAAAATCATTAGCATACCCAAATCCAGATTGACCAGGAAAATTAGGAAATTTCAATGACGTTTGAACTATTCTACTTTGATCACTTGATATAAGGGGACAACATTGATTCAAAACAGTTTTGATACACTTTGTTGCATCCACATCTGCATACCCGACACCTGTGTTGTAACCGTTCAGCGCAACAACGACATTCTTGAATCTGATGTAAGCATCTGCACCACAGTTTCCGTTTGCCCCGTATTGAGATGCGAGCACAACATACCTTGTATTTTTTTGTAAAGATCCAAGGTTTATATTAGAGCTACCGCTGTTCCAGCCTGTGTTTACGGTTGTGGAAACTAATGCTGCAAAGTTGCTTGTATATTGATGCACAATCAAAGCAGCATTAAAGTTTCCGCTTCCTTCATAATCAAAAGATATTCCGGAGGCATATTGATCTTCACCAACATAAAGACAAAGACCAACATTGAATCCGCTAATCCAAGGTGTGCCATTTGCAATTGATATTTTAAGTGCGCCGCTTTCATTACTAGTTTCCATAGATGGTAGATTCCATGTATTCAGGTTTACAAATGAGTTCACCTGCCTCATATCTACCCATCTATTCAAGTCGCTAATAGACGACTCTTGATTCGTGCAATCATCCTTTGTGTGCTGTCCCCAACCCTGACACTCAACATGAACAATGCCAGTGTTACCGTACTCAGTAGGCGTGCCGATGATTCGGCCACTCCACAAATCGACAGCACCGTCATTAATCACAATCGGCGTATACTGCTCAAGATCATAATGAGGAAACAACGGATTCATTTGCAGCAACATAGTTGCACCAAGTGATCCGTACTCATTTATGTCAGAACCATAGTGAATGCTTTCGGGAACAACCTTATACCTATGGTTGTCACCCAACTTCACAAAGCCGGTTCCGCGTGGATTGACTGAAACTGAAAGTGGTTTTCCGCTCATGGGATTCCTACTGGTTTAGCAAGTGGACTTGAGGCTGTATTTCAACCTGCATTGTTGCTGTATGCGTTGCGGCGTTTGTTGTCAATGACGCCGTGTCTGCATTGTCGCAAGGTGTGATTGAAGGCAAGGCCAAGAAATCGCAACCATCCTTAGGCAACATGATTCGATTCAACAATAGGCTTGCATCCTCGAATCCTGCCTGACGCTGAACGCTTGACTGTCCCGCTGCCTTTGCAACGACTGACAAATCACTTGCAACACGCTTGGTGATTTCACTACCTGTCACCGGAATGAATGGCGGCACGAAAGCTGATTGAACGCCTGATCGACTAGCAGCAATGTTCTTTGCAGGAACCGCGACCAAGTAATCAACTGCGAACGCACCGGATGATGCGCCTGTGTTTGTGAATGACAATCGCAACTTCATTCGCTGCGGATCATTCCTGTTAGCCTTCACTGTGATTGTGCCGACATAAACAAGCTTCCAAATGGTTGAACCGGGCAATGTCAGTTGCTTGCCTGAGTTGTAGAACTCACTGTACTTAGCTGAACCGAACGATGATCCATTGTCAGGCAGGATCGAAGCCACAACATTGACAATCTGAGTAGCCGCTTGCTGAACTCGCGCAAACACTGCAATATCAACTTCACCGGCTGTGAATTCGTCGGGCACAAAGCAATGTGGCAATAGATGATATTCAAGGTTAGCAGTGACACCCATGACGCCTGAACCAGACATAATGGAACTGATCAGTGTACTACCGGGGGTAGTCTTACTGAAGTATGCACCATCACTACTGACACTTGCTTTTGCACTGTCATAGCCAATAGCCGGAATGATGCCCGGTCCATATCCGCCACCGTCGAAGTCAGGTGCTCCACTGTCAGTGATTGAGAAATCCTCATAGACTTGGAAATCGTCAAAATGGAATGTAGTGCCTGTAGCAGCTTGGATTGTGACCGCCGCTGCAACCTCGTCAGTATCTACAGCAGGAATGAATGCACCACTCAGCAGTTGCCAACTAGTAGACAGATTCTTATTCGCGCTAATACCGCGATTTGTTGAAGTGGTTCCAACTGAAGCACGGATAGCAGTTGTTGCAGCGTCAGAGCGAACCCATACCCTGAACCTGTATGCAAACCCTTTCTTAAATCCAGACTTACTGTAGATCGGGAACGCAACACCCGTGTTATTGGTTGCAGGACATACAACTTCGAATGCCCAAAAACCACTGCGAACCTTAGCCGCTGTGCTTACTTCAGTGATACTGGTTGCCGCTGCCGTCAATGACGAATAGGCCGTTATCTGCCAACCGTAAGCCGTGACACCTGAGCCAATGTTTTCAGCATTACCGTTCCACATGAGATTGTGCTTAGGTGGAATCGGCCACCATGCAAACATGATCCATGCAGGGTTGTTGCTGCCAGGGTTATTCATGCTGAAGTTCACTGCCGCCTGAGCGTCATACGTTCCACTGAATCCAGGTGGCAAAAGGGTCACGTTGTCAGATCCAACATGGAGTGCATTTCTTAGCCTGACAGTTGAAGGGAACGTGTAGTTTCTGAACTTGAAACAGTTGATTTTGAAGTTGTCAATCTGAGTGTCAGTAGATCCACCCGGTGTCATGAACCAGTAGGGAAGGCAGGTGCCGGGTAGCGAATCAATGTAAGCCAACTCTGAACTGACACCTGCAAGTGTTACTGTGTAATCAGGTGTTGCACATTGACGCGGCTCCTTCAGCCAAAGCTCTGCAACAACTGTGTCAGTGTTTCGACGCAGCACTATCCAGAATGCCTGATTGCTGGCAATGGCTGAAGTAGCTATTGTGCTCTGCAATCCGAATGGACCCTGAACATATAGAACGCTATTCCAGTACAGTGCAGCAATGTAGTTACCGGCAAAGTCACCCATGCCGATTTCATTCTGATATGTGGCCGCACTGATACCAGTTCCGGCAATGAACTTGGCTGTTATTTCAAAGTCCTTGCCTTCCCATGTTTGGGCAAGTCCTGTGTAATAGTAGCCTACTGTTCCTGTTCCAAATGCAGGGTTGCTGAACACTGCACCACTTTGATAAACACCATCTTTGTATCCGCTGCCCATCTTGGTCCAGTCAGAACCACCGCGATTGTATCGGCCCTGAGTTGCAATCGTATTGAAACTGAAATCGTCGTTCGCGTCCCATCCCCACGGAAGTCCAAGCGGATCAACCAAGAGCGTGACGGCAAGTCGTTGAATGAAAAACGATTCGTACTCAGCGATTTCACCGTAGTTCTCGACTGACATTTCAGCGAGTTTGTACCGCGTGACCTTGGTTCCCGTCGCTGAACGATAGTACAATGTGCCGCTACCGTTTCGCCCAATCCTTTCGGACATGACTGTGAAGCGGTCAATCAATGCTTGCAACTGAACAACACTGTCAGCTTCGAGCAGAAACGAAAACTTCTCTGCTCGCACTTCGCGTGTTGCGCCTGTGACATGCACGGAAAAACTGTCAAGCGTGCGTGATGTCTGACCATCCTCTTTCAGCGTGCCGAGACTAGTACCATCCTTCAGAATGGTGATACCAGTGACACCCGTTGGTGTTGCGAAAACTTCGCTCACCTTGGTTTGGTCGTGCTCAATTTCTAGGTAGATTGAACTCATAGTCCACTTGCCAGCTTTCCACTGTAGAGAATGTCAGCATTTGACCCGTTGCTGTTTCCGGTGTTTGCCGTTCGCGCTAGTGCATTCTGAATGGCCGGGTCATTGCCTGACAGTGAGTTGATTGTGATGTTGGTTGCCGGGGCACCCTGTGCAGCTTGGAACGCATTGTTGCCGCCTCTGAATCCAAGGTCATTGCTTCCCGCAAAGACTGACAGTGCATTTGCATTCATGGTTGCATTGTCCTGCGCAACACGCCTTGCAGTGTCAGCCTGTGTAAGCTGCGCCTCTATGTCAGCCGTGTTCTTAGGTGTCGTGTCCTCTTGAGGCGTAGCAGAATCGTCAATGGCGCTTGCGATGTCACTTTGAATACCAAGTATCTGTTCATCGCTTAGATTCTTTCCTGACCGATCCAACAGACCTTGCAACGCCTTTGCCTTGCCAGCCGCATTCTTTCGCAACTCAGCTTCAATAGCCTTGTTGTCGTCAAGGGTGCGTGGGTCATTGTCATCGTCATTCAACTTAGCCTTTGCCAACTGAATGCGAAGGTCACTCTCAGTTTTGTTGAATGATGCACTCTGTGCGGCAATGTTGGAATCCTGCCAATCACGCTTGAATGACAACGCATCCTGTCCGGCCTGCTTTCGCTTGCCTTGGATTTCCTCAAGTGCTGACTTTTTGTTTCCAAGTGCAGTTGCCGCGTCAGCCAATGCGCCGTTCTTATACTTTTCCTTTGCCTCTTTCTGCTTTTTCGTACCGGCCTTCATGTTGTCATACTTGTACTTACGTTCATTCAATACGTTCTGAGCCTTGGCAACTGCATTGCGGGCTTGAGTTTCCTTGATTGCCAAATCCTTGAGCAGCTTTTCTGCCGCCTCTTTTTTGGCTTTCAGCCCCGCCGATGTTCGGTCTGCCTCTTTGGTTGCGGCATCAATGTAGGCATCCTCAGTTTGCGTCTTTCCAGGCATGACCTTTTTCGGTGGCTTTTTCTTTCCACCCTTTTTGCCTGTGCTCTTTTTGGCCTGAGTGGTGACTAGTCCACCTGTGTTGTAATGCGCAAGTAGGTGATCAAAGCTTTTCACACCAACCTTATCGACAACATCACGCGGAATGACATACTCACCAGGTGTCAGCATTGCCAACACTGAATCCTTATTGGGACCGCGACCGGGAATCGGGCCACCTGCATTGCGACCAACGCGCGGAACTCCACCTGTCAGCAGTCCCATTGATTCACCCCTAGCAGCGGGCGTTGTAATCTGACCCGCTGCATTGAAGGTGACAGTGACATGTGCCTTGCCCTGCATTCGAGCAATAGACGCACTGAAGCTATTCTCAATGTCAGGTGAAATCGAACCAGTGCCGATCATCGCCAGAACTGCATTGACATCTGACGTGCCGAACGTAGCTGCCATTTTCGTGGCACCCATTTCGGTGAGCATCTTTTTTGCAATCTTTAGGTTCAGCGGCGTTCGCGCCATGTTCGACAAATCAAGTGCAACTGCACGCGCACTTTGTCCACCCGCATCCAAAGCTGACACCAAGCGGTTCAGCTCTTTTGGTGTCATGTCAGACAGGCCGGCAGCAGCTTTCTTCGCATCGCCCTGCAAACCAGAAAGCTTAGTTCCTGCCTCCTTAGCCTTGCTGCCAAGCTTGTCAAGTTCCTTTTGGTTGTCCTTGATTGTCTTAGCATTTTCGGCGTACTGTTGTGACAACGACGGAAGGTCAGCATCCTTCGCGTGCTTCATTTCCTCATTGAGTTGCTTTTGTGCTGCACGGGCTTTGTCAATGTTTCCCTGCAAGGTGTCATAGCCCTGCATTGACATCGTGTCTTTGTCATAGTGCCGCGTCGATGGTCCGGTCTGTGCAGCGTATGCAGCGTTAGCCTTTGCCTGACGTTCCTTCGCGTCGGCAATCTTATTTTCTGTGCTAACCAATGCTGCACGCGCACCAGCGGATTCGCCAGCGTCAGCCTTTCCACCCTTCAATCCCTTGCCGTCACCAACACCACCAACAGTTTTCTTGGCTTGGTTCTCAAGGTCATGCAGCTTTTTCTGTGCTTCAGCCTCTTGGTTGATTGCATCCTTACGTGCTTTCGATGCAGCAACATAAGCCGGTGATCCCTTGCCGGAATCATCCAACGCCTTTTTCAGATTGGCAGTTGCGGTACTAACTTTGTCAGTCGCCTTCGCCAACTCCACATGTGCAGCTTGACGCTTGACAACAATGCCAGCAAGATCAATGCCGGTCTTTCGCCACTTTTCATCCTCTGCATGTGCGTGCTTGATTGCGAGATAGACACCCGCTGCACCAAGTGCAAGCGCACCCAAACCAAGAGTGATCGGATTAGTGGCAAGTGCCATTAGTCCGAATCCACCTGCCGCCGCTTCAGCACCCGTACCAGCAACAGTTGCCGCCGCACCCGCTGCACCGAATGCACCTGTAATGGCTGACACACCTGTGACAACCTTGCCCGTCATAACTACCAGCGGTCCAAGAGTTGCCGCTAGTGCCGCCGCGCCAACAATCGTGTGTTGGATTCCTGACGGAAGGCTAGTGAACGCGTTGGCAAGGTGCTGCACATGGTTAGCAAGGTCAATGACACTTGGTGCAATCGCGGCACCGATGGTAATACCGGCAGTCTCAAGCGATCCCATCATCTGTTCGATGGAACCCTTTGCGCCTTGGGTATTGGTTGCGGCCATTTTCTGTGCCGCGTTCATGTCCATTGTTGCGCGAGTGTACTTATTGATTCCCGCTGCACCGTTAGCCATGATAATAGAAGCTGCGCGTGATGCGTCGCTACCAAAGATCGTATTCAGGGCTTGCTTTTTCTGTACCTCTGAAAGCGGCGCAAGCTTATTCTTGAGTTCCTGCGCAACCTGAGCCATTGACTTAAAGGTGCCATTAGAGTTAGTGAACTCAAGGTTCAGTTTCTTAATGGCATCCTTTTGAATCTTGGCTGTAGGTGCAAGGCTCGAAAGCATCTGCTTGAGCGATGTACCGGCGTCAGAACCCTTAACTCCACCTTGGTCAAGTGCAGCAAGTGCAGCAATAGTTTCATTAAGTCCCATGCCAGCATCCTTGGCACCGGCACCAACTTGCGAAAGGCCCATGCCAAGAGACTGCACGGATGCAGTAGACGCATTCGCGCCACCGGCTAGAGCAGCGGCAACAACATTGGCCTTACTCGCATTCATGCCGAACATGTTCAGCGTGTTTGCAACGTAACCTGCCGCTGTACCAAGCTCAAGCGAACCAGCCGCCGCAAGTGTCAATGTTTGCTTGAGTGCGCCACCCTTAATCTGAGCAGCGGTCATACCGCCCTTAGACAACTCAAGCATTGCGTCAGCCGCTTGACCTGCACTGAAGGATGTATCTTTGCCCATCTTGAGGGCAAGCTTTGAAAACCCTGCGAGCTTTTTGCCACCCGTGTCAGAGTTCGCGCCGAACTGACGCATGGTCTGATCAAAGTTGGAGAATGCCTTGAATGACGCAACACCCGCTGCGACAATCGGCACTGTCAATCCAACTGTCATTTTCTTGCCGGTGCGCTCCATTGCCTGACCGACATTGGCAAGGCTTCGATTGGAACGCGCGGCCATAGTCTCGACACTATCGCCAAGACCCTTCATACCTGCAAGGTACGGACCAACACCCTCGATGCCGATTCGAGTAACTAGGCTTGCACCTGTTGCTGCACCTGAGTTTGACATTCTGAAAACTCCTACTGAGCTAAAAGAAAAAGGGCTATGTCAGTTTCCCGACTTAGCCCTTTCCCTTTCAAACTCCCTCAATACTTCTTGCTTTTGTCGTTCGATGTCACTCATTTCCATGTGGGCACGGTCCATTGCAACTAGAACGTCATACCAGTCACCCGGCATGGTTTCTAACAATGTCCACGGCGCTATCCCGAACTCAGCCGCGTATTTCCGTATTTGGACTAGCTTATTACTTTCAGCCGTCGGTTCCGCTAGGAAAGGTCTTAACCACCTTTTCTACTTCCAAGTAGGAAAGTTCGAACGACTTGGCATAGATCATGTTGTAGTCAGCTGGGTCAAGCAAGTTCAACTGCTCAAGTGTCAGTTCAGGCCGAACCAGTGAGTTGAAAATGACGTGATCCGCGAACACGCCTGTGTCCACTTCGCCACTTGCATTTGCCGCTTCCGTGATTCCGTCGCGTGGTCCAATCGGAATCTTTTTGATAATGACAGTTTCACCGTCAGGATCACTAGGAACATTGAACTCGTCATATTGAGGACGAATCAACTTAGGCAACTTTTCCGCTTCAGCCTGAAGTTGCTTGAGTGTCACTGCCTTGCCGATAGCACTGGCCTTGCCGCCAACGGTAACGCTGCGGGCGGGGGCACTGGCCTTAGGCTGTGCAGCTTTATTTTTGGTCTTACTTGCCTTTGTGGTCATGACTGACATTCCTGACTGTTGGGGATTATTGGTCTAGCAGAATCACGGCTGTGCGGTCTTAACGATTGCACCCGAAATCTTATTCTTGCGATTGAGTGTCGCTGTGGACTTATCGTCACACGTCATTTCAAAACCAGTCATGAAGGTTTCAAATGTGTGAAGCTCAAGCCCCGACCCCGTGCCTTCAGGCATGAAAGCATAGGTAAGCTGTGCGCGGTTAGGCCGTCGCCATGCGCCGATGCACAGAATGGCCCATGCGCGAGTGTAAACCGCGTCATTGTCAAACGTGCCAGGATCTTTCAAACCAAGTGTATGGTTTTCGTGGTCATCGGCAAGTGAGATTGCATCGTCAGTATCGTATTCGATACTCAGTCCGGCAGTCTGAACCATTGTCTCAATGCTCTGCAAAGCACCGGAATAGTCATCGACCTTGAGGGCTGTTTCCTCTGGTTGTGAAATAGCAGTCATGTTGTTTTCCCCTTATCAGACGTAGTACTTGCAGACGCCACCGACAATATCTGCCGATGTCAGTCCCGCTGTAACTGTCCAGTACATTCGAACGTACTGACGAATAGCTGCACCCGGTGGAATCTCAATGCGAGCGTTGTAACCAGCGACAATGCTTGCAGTTGGAATGGCAGTGCCAGCAACGGAAGCGAATGTCACACCGTCAGCAGAATCCTCAATGCCCAACACCAACTTACCGGCTGTTCCGGTGTATGTGATGCACTGCGCATAGAACGCGCCACCGCGAGTTGAAGAAACCTTGGTGTCAATCGTCGGACTGAATCCGGTAGCGGCAACATTCTGCTTTCCTGTAGTCAGTAGATAACCAAGGTCGCCACCCTTTTTCGCGCGAATGTTGCAAACCGCCATTGTCATGTCAGTCAGCTTGGATTCAATGGCGCGACTGAGAACAGTGCCGTAGACACCACCGAACACACCACCGGCAACCGCGCCTTCCGGTGCCAGCATCGCAACTTGCTTGGTTCCGTGAATGGCCGTGGAAATGGCAGAGAACTCATTTGCGCCGGTAGAGTGGAAGCCTTCGCCGCTGAACTCACCGTTCACACGACCAGCGCGAAACACCTTCCAAAGATCGGCAAGTGCTGAAGCGTCATACTGACCGCGACTGCCTGATACCTTAGAGGACTTCAGGAACGGCTTGAAATCATACCCGGCAACATATACCGCGCATTCTGTTCCGTGGAATGAATCAGTCATTGTTTGCTCCTTCGATCTTGATTTCGTCGCCTTCGATTACGCCGTGACCGTCATTGACATGACCTTCAGCGTACTTGGTTGGAATCGGGCCAGCTTCGCCAGCTTCGATCACGTAGTCGGGACCACTCACGCGAGTGTTCGCGAAAAACATAACCATAGGTGTGGACACGGCACCGCCGGAACCAGCATCGCCAGTTTCCCCGTCGAAGCTTCCCGTGTCAGTCTTTGCCTTGGTGTTCTTAGCGTTAGCCATTTACCCTAACTCCTATTTCGTAGATCCCGCCTGAATGCGTGTAAGTGTTTCCTTCGCCCTCTTGATACCAGATATCCTGAGTGCGAAAAGTTTTTGAATGGACGTTCGGTGTACCTATCTCGTAATCTGCAAGGTTCAGTGCGTCGAATGTCAGTGCTGACAGTTCGTCGGCTTGGTCGGCTTCCATGCTGACCGCGATAACTGAGATATAGAAAAACTGATATACCGTATCCCCTAGCGTGCGAATGTCCCTGGCCGGTGATTGCGGGTGCATCCTGATTAGCGGGTAACTTGCCTCTTTGTCAGGCGTCCCTCTGTGAACACCTTTCCAGTCGTCATCGGGAAGGATTGCGTCAATGTCAGTCGATGCAAGTAGCGTTGCACGAATGCCTTCCGCTACCTCTTTGAATGTTGTGATTGACACCTAGCCACCTGCCATGATTGCTGCAATCATTTTCTGCACTTTGTCAGCCGCCGATCTTGCAGCGGGATTAATGAATGGTTGTGGATAGACCCAATTGCCTGTCCCGTGATGATGGAAGCCGTACTCTTGGTAGACCGCGTAACTCGCATTTGCATACAACTCGTATGCAGCGGGTCCAACTTTCCTGTACCCGATTGACTTTTGCAGTGTTGTTGTATCTATGCGAACTAGGCTCTGTGCCTCTTGCTTTGCGTCAATCATTATCTTTTGAAGGCCAATGCCTATCAATGCAATCTTACGTTCACCCATGTGAACATAGTTGTTGCTGATAATGATTGTTTCGCCGAACTTAGCCATTACTTATTCGATGCAATCCTCTGTGCGCCAACTTGCAACAGAAACCGTGAAGTGTCATTGTCACCTGTCGATGTCACTAGGAATGTGTCACCATCATCCCCGGCAATAACCAGTTTGTCACTCGGCTTCACATTCGCGTCCCACGGAAGCCTAATGATGTGTTCCGCAACATCGGCATTACCTTCGCCAATCATCTTGGTTTCGGATGCCATTGTTTTGCCACCACTTGCGACGTAGACCAAACAAGGATATTCACCCTGACTAACCCATGTCGATTTCGACGAACCGCTTGCCGCGACCTCTTTGGTTTTCTTGAAATGCTCGCAAGTGTCACTCAGCAATCCAGCCATGTCAGCCCTTGCCGACGCTATGTCACCTGCGGTCAATCCTGCCATGATTACTTTCGCTTCACTGTCTGTGACACCAACGTGAATCCGCTGTTGCCGAATGATTCCTCAAGTGCGTCAGCCATAGTGCGAAGGTTGCCAGCAACACCCGCGTATTCGACCTTTTCGTTACCGCTAGTGATCGTAGCCTTTCGAGCGTACTTAGCAGCTAGAGAACGTAGAATGCCAATCGAAGCCTTTTCCTCATTGTCACCGTTGTCAAGTAGCCAAGCCGTGATTTCCTCGTCAGTAACTTCGCTACTTGCTTCCTCGGTGTTACCTGTCAGTCGGCGAACCTTACCGATGTCAGTCAATGGATCGTAGGTAAAACTCATGGTTTCAAGTTCCCGTTTTCATCCCAAATGTTGCAAAGCGGTACTGTGATTGACCCGGCTGTTCGTGTTCGTCTACGGTCAATGATTCCGTTGTCATCGCGGAACCGCATAAGGTCAATGCGTTCAGCCTTTTGTTCGTCTGGAATGCGAGCACCGGCACCCGGTCGCAACTTATCGTAGCGTTCTGCTTTTGCCATTGTCGATGCGCCGCGCATTCCAGTGAGACTGTCACCCGGCTTTAGGACTGAAGGTTTCATTTCGGGCATGGGGATTCCCTTTGGTGTCAGAGGATGATGTAAGTGATGTATGCAGAACCAACCAGACCGGCAGGGTTTGCAGACGGGTTTCCGGTGATGTACTGCGATGCAGACATTCGCTGATCAGGCTTGCCGTTTGTTCCTGCATTCTTAGCAGTAGAGAACAGGCCCGCTGCGGTGCCAATGTCAGCACCGTCAATCAGGTTGTCAGCGGTAGTAGAACCGTTAGCGGCAACGCCAACGTCAATGCTTGCTGCACCTGTTGTCTTAGTTGTCACGTCAAGCTTGATGCCCTCAATATCAATCGGCACGCCTTCAGGGTTTGCCCACGCGAGAACTCCACCAACTGCATTGGTAGTACCAAGTGTAACCTTGACGGTTCGGCGTCGATCAAGTCGATTGCCCTTAACGTCGTTGTAAGTGTCAGCCTTAACTGTGTCAGCCCGTACACCTGAAAAGTTTGTGTCACCCATGTTGGATTCCTCCTAGAGATAAGTCAAAGGCCAGGAACGCGGGAATCCCCATAACCACGTCCCCGGCCTTTGACTAACTATGTCAGTTTCGAGTTACCGAAACTCAGTTGCCTACGCTGCCATACACGAATGCCCAATGGACAAATCCGCGCGAGTAGCGCATATCGGCACGCCAGCGACCAACCAGCCGAGTAAGCGGTGCATCACCGTCGAACGCAAGCGGTTCACGCTCGTACCAGAGCAACAGACGTTCGCGCAACATGGAATCCATGTAGAACCAACGGTCAGCGTCCAGGTAATCCCAAACAATGACACCACCGGAAAGCTTGGAAGCTCCAAGGTTCACGTCATTGTTGGCAGTTCCCGGCGCAAGCTGCGACAGTCGGATGATGTCAGCCTTATCGCTGAACTCCACCGGAACTAGCAACTGGTTCAGGCGCGTACCAAGCGGATTCAGTGCATTGTCAGTCCACTTGCGTGCGCCTGACTGCATGATTCCAAGGTTCGTGCTCGTAAGATCGAACGCAACCTTTTTGTTGCTCTGATCTCCACCCGATGCAGCACCAGGGTAAAGCTCATGATCAGTCGCAACCAGTGCGCTGCCGTCAGGACCGACAACCGGGAAACCGGAAGGCGTTCGACCGGATGCGACATCGGCGTAGTTGAACACTTCAGCGGCAGAGCTTTCACGCTGCACTTCAGCATTGCGACCAAGCATCGCGGGCTGATCAGTGACAGTCGAAGGCAAACCAGCCTGCGAATAGAAGTTGTCATTGATCAGTGCGCGGTCAATCTCGATACCCTTCGCGAACTGCTTATGGACAAAGCGCGGCGTCCAAAGCTTCGGAATCGTATCGAACTGCACGCGGCCCGTGTCCTCGTAGTTCCATCCATCATTGGACAGAGCACCGATTCCAAGGTGATCCTCGAAAGCTCGCTGTGAAGGCAGAACATGGAACACGTTCTGACGTTCATTGACCTGCTGAACTTCGCCAACGCCATTCCAAAAGACGTTTGCAAGTCCAGGTGTCAGTAGTTCCATCCAGTTACCAGGAATGTTAGGCATGTCTGAATCCTTTCTTAGTTGGTCTGACTAGCCGCTATCAGGTTGCGCTAGTGTAGTGCTTTTGCTGTGCCAGCTTAACCAGCGTTTCCTGATCGGCGGTACTGTCAGCCGCGACCACGAAATCATTGTTCGATGCAGTGGTGACACCCATTGCACCCGTTGTGCCAGTGATGTCAAGTCGCTGACCGTTCTTACGTGCATTCGCGTCAGGAACGCCAAACACAACGTCAGGGTCAGTACTGACCATGACACGCGACGTGCCATTGACCAAAGCGTTCATCTTTGTGTCAAGGTCAGCCGGACCAACTACGCAACCGACAACCAAGCCGTCAGCGTCAGTCGTTGCCGGTGCAACCTGTCCATTGGAAACATTGACCTTAACGATGTCACCAATCGCGACTGCCGCCGAAATAGTGAACGGCTGAAGTGTAGAGCCACCTTCAGCAAGGCCAGTTCGAATCGTGAAACCCATTGTCATTTCTCCTTTGTGGCTAAAAACGCAAAAAGCCGCCACTGTCAGTTAAGAGGTAGGTTGCAAATCATCATCCCTAATGAAGTATGCAACTCGCGTTCTGAACGTTCCGGCACCATCTGCGGCGGTTTGTTCAGTGCGTCCCTCTCGGACTGACAGTGGCGGCTTCGCAACTGCTAGGTGGATCTTATCACGCACCCCCCTGAAAACCGGCGCACGTGGGCATCCAATGTGACAATCGACACGGGGCACAGCGGAAAAGGTTGTCAGCCCCTACCGCTGTGCTCCGATGACTGACATTCTTTTTGGTCTTAGCTGACACCTTCCGGCTTGCCACCATTCTTGAACTTAATGTAATCCTCAAGCTTCATGCCGAACGCATTAGCTGCGGCGACATCATCGGCATGAGGCATTACACCATTGTTCGCCATGTTGGTTCCACTGCCCGTGCTGCCCTGTGCATTCTGCCCGTTGGTGACAGGTGCGAACATGAACGGTGTCGTTGCCTTGAGGCCACCGAGAATGTCAGTCAGGTTAGTTGCCTGGCCACCGACAACTGACACATTGTCCTTAACGGTGTTCCATGCCATTGACACTGCGGAAGGTTGCATGTTGAACGCCGGTCCAGTTGCAAGGGCAACGAACTGTTGCTCTAGCTTTTCCTGTGCCATGTTTTCCTTGAGTTCGCGAAGTTCCTTGAGAACCGCGCTTTCACCCGTGTCAGTCGAAGTAGTGTTCGGCTGATTGCCTGTACCGTTGGCATCATCCACCTTGATACCTGCTCCTTTAATGAGTTCCTTCAACTCACTAACACTGTCAGTCAAGTCCTTGATTGCCTTATCCTTACCCTTGGATTCGGCACGCAATGCGTCGATGGTTACACGGGCACGCTGTTCGTCATACGGTCCATCGAAGCCTGTAGCGTTTCCAGCACTTCCCTGATTGCCCCCGTCTGTGCCGTTTCCACCCCCGTCATTT
This sequence comes from Iodosphaeria phyllophila, assembly GCA_025802455.2. Classification (NCBI taxonomy): domain Eukaryota; kingdom Fungi; phylum Ascomycota; class Sordariomycetes; order Amphisphaeriales; family Iodosphaeriaceae; genus Iodosphaeria; species Iodosphaeria phyllophila. The sequence continues at coordinate 18,582 of JAOYMO020037766.1, read as the reverse complement.
CCGCTCGCATTTCCATCACCGTTGTTTTGTCCGGTTCCACCGTCACCCGCGTTTCCAGACTGATTGTTATTGGCCGCATTGTTTCCGTCACCATTGCTGCCGGTGCCGCTACCCTGTCCTGTACCTGTTCCGTCGCCATTTGCATTGTTGATTCCCTGTGCCTGATTGCCGGTTGTCACTGTCATTGTTTTCAATCCTTTGAGTATCTTGCTGAGAAATGTCACTCTAGTTCTTAGAGGCCACTAGGGTAAATGCTGCGCGGGTCTACGGGGATATCGTCACCAATCGGATTCGGTGCCGGTCCAACAATCGCGTACCCATTGACATTGCGTGTTCCGTCCACGTCAGCGGAACCATTAGCAACATTGTTGCCAGTTCGCGGATTGATCCACATTCGCTTTGTCACAGTTGTCACAGCAGGATTGCCAGCCGCGTCAGTGACAATCTGCTCAACCAAAGTGGTGTCAGGGGCACCGCCCGTAACATCGACGGTGGCCCGTCCGACCTCTTGGTTTGGCGCATTGAACACCGGCTGATCTTTCGGCGCGTGAGTAACGTCAGTCACCTTTTCCACACCCTTTTGCACTGCAATGAAATCGTTGGTGGCCGCTCGCAAGTCGTCAAGTGTCATTGTGTTCACCCCGTTGATTCCAAGATCAATAGCGATGCGCTGAAGTTCACTGTATGTCAGTTCACCCATGCTTTCGCTCAGTCGATCCAGGTTAATATCAGTATTGTCATTTGCCTGTGCGTCGGCATTGCTTGCGATGTGCTCCAAGGTGTCACTACCCTGAAAGTCGAACTCACTCATGTTGTTCCTTTGGTTGGGGATTCAATCTACTTGCCTAGTGCGAGCAGATCCTTCAGCGGTGTCTCTACTGTACTACCGCCAAATGTTCGATTGGTTGTTACCTTAGCTAAGTCGTCGATTGAAACTTTGCCACTTTCGATCAGTTGCGCCTTGCCTGTTCCGAATCGTGTTCGTAGATCCTTGAAACTGCTATTCGACAAAATGCCTTCAGCTTCAGCACGCATGGCTTCCGGTTGGAATACGCTTGGTGCTGTTGTTACGTCAAGTTCGGCTGGTAGTCCAAGGTCAGCGAAGCTCTTTGTTTTTGGCATAGGCTCACACCGGCAGTTCGGATGCTTTTTCATGAAGGTGTCAATGTCATGCACTGTGCCGTGCATTGCTAGACAACCTCCACAACACCCTGTTAGTTCAGCGTGCCAAATCCAACCGTCAAGTAACTTGCGATTGGCCTTCATGCTTTCATGTGCAGTGTCAGTGTATGCACCGAATATCTCAGTGCGTGTGATTGTCAATGCACGATTGCGCGGAAGGTTTGCCGCCTTCCCTAGTTCACGTGCAATGACCCTGACATTCTTACCGCGTGTGATTCCGTCTAGCAGAACCTTGCGCGATTCCTTTGCAGCTTCCCTGCCTAGCTTGCCGATGATCTTTCCGGTTGGTGTTCGTGGCGCAATGCGAGCGGCCACCGAATCAACAACCTTGGTGTCAAGCTGATTGAAGTTTATTTGCACACGAACGTATTCGGGTACAGCCTTCAGATCGAAACCAAGTTCTGTCAGTACCGGATAGTTAGCCGCCGCCTGATTCGCTGACCAACTGACATCGGCACGCAATCTGTTGCCAACGTCTTTGCCGTATGCGTCACCCTCTGCAATGATCGTATTCTGAAGGCGTGCGTATTCACCTTGCCGACGTAGCCAATCAGGATTGACACGTTCGCCGTTTTCCCGCGCAAGCTCAATGCGAGTTGTCAGCTTCGCAATGTCAGCCTGAATGAGCTTGAGCGAATGCCGCCACTGACGTTCCATGAAACGCAAAGCCTTAGCTTCCCGTTCCGCAATGCGTGCTTTGAACTCACGTGCTTTGCGCTGTTGTGTTGATTCAATCGTCATGCGTCAGTCGGGTCAATGGCACCGGCCAGAATGACACCTTGGTGCAGCATTTCCATGAAGGTCAGAATGAATAGTTCCTGAACAGGGTCAGGTAGTTCACTCAAGTGCTGAACAGGTGCGTCAGCGTGAACCATACCCATTGCCTTGGCAACTCCCATGTTGATTGCATGGTATGCCGCTGCAATGTCAGGTGCGTCAATAGTCACAAAGTCAGGGTTGCACTTTGGGAATATCGCGCACAGGTTCGTGCCGTCTAGTTCCGATTCACAGCCGGGACACTTTGGGATTGCTGCCTTGGATTCCCGTAGTTGTCCAAGGTCAATGACGTTAGTTGGCAGGTTGCTCATTGGGAATTCCTGTGTTGTCGGTGTTCAGGTCAATACTGTCAGTGCCTTGAGTGATTGCACGCAATGCACGTTCGTTGTTCATGTCAGCTTCAACTTCAGCTTGCATCATTACGTCACTGACATTTTCTACGCCGTATTCGCCAAGTGCCCATTCCTTCGATGCACCCAAACGAACCAGACCTTCCAAAACGGCAATGACATTCTTTTCATTGCGCGGTGCCGTGTCTTTCCACTTGGAATCAATCTCTGTACTGTCATCCAACACCACTGCGGTTTGACCCTCGGCAAACACGTTCCAAAGCTTCACAGCGTATCGAACGATGTCCTCCCACATGTTGCCAAACAACATTTCCTTTTCGTCTACCTTGTCACTTAAGCCACTGTCTTTCATCTTGAGCGATTCGCCTGATGCCGCATTGCTCTTTCCGGTTAGGTCATCCATCGGCGTTGCATTGCTGAGTGACATGTGACGAATGATCATGTCAATGGACTTGAGCGCACCGTCAAGAGGGGCAGAATCGAACTGACCGAACTTGGCATTCTCATTGGCAGTAGTCCATGTCTCACCCGGTTCAGTAGGCAAGGCATAATCAACTGTCTTACCTTCACTGTCAGTCGATGTGCTACTGACACCCGATGCCCAACGCTGCGGATAGCCTTGCGTGTCACTGATCAGGTCAAGGTCAAGAATCCACTTATTCAACACTGCCTGTTGTGGGATTGCCTTAGCAATCTCTGACACACCAAACTGACCGTCAAGCGTTTTGTTGCGGAAGTGGAAAACAGGAATGCCAAGCGGCTCACCTGTGCTTTCGTCAATCCACGGAACCGGCCACATAATGTCAGTCGCAACATCCATAAATGGCAACCACTCACCTGCGGCACCTTCAGCACTGCGGTAGTACTTTTCAATGCGGTCAGGGTAGTACACGTTCATTCGCTCGATAGTGTCACTGTTCGGGTTGAACGGTGACACCTGATCGGTACGCCAAACTTTTGTACACCACAACATCGTTTCGCCAGTGTCGTCGTCATACTCAGGCCGAATGATGTCAGGCCGATTGTAGGTGATTGTCACAATGCCGCGCTTTGCGTTGTAATCAAGAATGGCGAATGCGTCACCAAGCTTGATTGCATTGTGATGTATTCGCGATGTGCCGATGTCCATTCGGTTGCGCTTGAAAATCAGTGCGGTCAGATCCTCTGCCGGTTGATTCTCAGGCGTGAATGTCAGTCCTGCAAGCTGAAGCCGTCGTGCCGCTGCATCGACAATGACATCTACAAAGTTGTCACTGAATGGAATGCCCGACTGTTCTTCGAACTTCTCAATCTGCCTGTCACTCAGAACGGCACCGTGCTTACCGGCGTACCAATCGCGATAGATCGTATATGCCCCGACACGTCCAGTCTTATTGTCAATGTCACTGATTTCGTCAAGCCGATCATTGTCAATCGGAATGCTCAGTGCCGCAACGTCAGCAACCGTGTAAGTCGCAAACGGGTACTTGCCTTCAGGTGTTTCAGCCGGTGGCTGCACCGTCATGTCATCTGCGAAATCTGCCATGTGTCATTTCTCCTTAGCTTACGCGCTTACCGTTGTACATCATCTTTGGTGCGCCATTGCGACTACGCGATGACTTTGAAGCCTGTTGCTTGATTCGATTGACACTGTTCACCGTGTTGTCACGACGTGTCACAGCGAATGCGCCTGACAATGCGTCTACAGTGTCCTTGCCCTCTTTGGGGAATGCAGTAAGGTCAATGAAAAAATCTTCATTCCAGTCACCTTCGACAACCTTGATTTTTCGGCGTCCCGCTTTGTTGGCAACGGGTTTGGCGCGAACCTCTTTACTGCCTTGCTTACCGGGAAGGTTGCCCTCCACATTATACATGGCAAGCCTGTTCTGGTATGTCACGATTTGTGCCTTGCCTGACTGACCCGGTTCCTGCTCAAGCCACACGTTCACACCGTGCCCATCGGACCAAGCGACCTGCTCGACTGCGGCCTCTACCTCTGTCGGGTTCTCCATGAGTTTTTTCAGGTCTATGACGTAATCATCACCTGTCACTGCATCGACGCCATAACGAATACCAGCCGTGTAACAGGCGTCAGGATTGTCAAGCTCTGACGTTCCTGCCAAGTCCCAATAGCGAACCTGTGTCAGTCGATGCCAGGGGACATCACCATGTGGCACAATGTCGAAGTAGGACGTGTCAAACATCGCACCCTTTTGCTGTGCGTCCCAATCGCCATACAGCAACCGGGCACGTGTGACAGGATCTTGCCTTTCGAGAATCGCGCGGTATGCGTCCTGATCCAAGTATGGGTTGTCGCGTAGATTGGCAGGAATGAAGAACCGTTGCTCTTGACGGTTCTCGATTGACACTTCGAAAATACTTGCCTTGGTTCTGTCACTGACAGGTGTGACGAATCTGCGTTTCACCCATGCAAGGCCGTTGCCGATTGGGTTGGATGCCGAACGCACCCTCAATGGAATGTGTGCCGTTTCGGTGGTTCGTCGGCAACGGCTCTGAATGAACAGGTACATGGATTCGGTAAAGTCAGTTACCTCGTCAATGCCAATGAACTGGTATTCGGCTGACTGGTAATCGGCTTTGTTCTTTTCGTGTTCCATGTGGCCGAATGTCAGTGTTGCACCACTAGGGAAAGTCCACACCTTGTCATTGTCATTCCAGTGTGCATCGGTATGCTTGAGCCATGCCTGCGCACGGTCCATAAGCGCACCCTTTTTATTGAGCATCTTGAATGTGCGGCGCATGATTAGAGCGGCATAACCGGGAACGTCTACGAACTGCAACGCTGCCATGAGCATGGCATCGGACTTCGCACCACCTGCCGCACCACCGTAGAAACCTTCAAACACGGCGTTGTATTTGTTGGACAGGAATAGCCCTTGCTTTCGCGTTGGCTTGCGACTAACATAGTTGCCGTTCTTATCTAGCACCTTGCCAATGTACCGATTACCCATGATGCCGAAAACACCGTATGGCATTGTCACAGGGTCAGTTGCCGCCTTGACCTTTTGGGCAAGCGTCAATCCCTGTGCAGGTGTACCAAGGCGTGTATGTTCAGTCCCAATGCTCAAGTGTTCGTTTCGGCAATCTCGATAACCAAAGTGGTGGAGCGCACCGCGCGTTGTCGAAGCCACTCAGTGAATGAACCGCAAACCGTGTCAGTTGATCCGCTGGCCTGAAAGACTACTGTTCCACGGTTCGGCTCTTTTGCGGTCAGCTTGAACATGTCAGTCCTCAGGGTCTACGTCATCCATGAAATCAACTTCAGGTTCCGGCGTTTGGTCAGCCGGTGACATTGCATCGCCCGCTGTTGCCTGCTCGCTCGTATCGAACAACTCAGCAGGATACGGCAATGGTGGTGCAACGTAGTTTTCATCTTGCGTTGCAAGCATGTGTGCAGTCAGCGGGTCAAGCTCTACCGGCTCAGGGGGGTGAATGATGTCAGTGACTTCATTCAGGGTTGCTTGCAGTTGTGACGCAAAATCCACGAACCAAATCTTTGCGTCGTCAATGTCAGTCGCAACCAACTTGAATGTCTTGAGCGTTTCGATTCCGTCACGCGGTTCGACTTCGAACGTCTTTGCGTTGCCGTCGATGTTCACAGTTACCTTCATGGTGAAATCCTCATAGATACAGCAAAGGCACCGCTCCTAAGAACAGTGCCAGTGCATTGATTAGTTGTGTGGATTGCGTGACCCTGCAAAGAACAGGGTTGCAATCATGACGGTTGCGACGTAGGCAACCGATAGTAGCGTGTGCATTGTATCATCCCCCCATGATACTCGCGTGTGTGTGTTGTGTCAGTCGTCCAGTCGAACGGTTCCCGTATCCTTGACCTTAATGCTGTTGGCTTTCACCGGATGCCAACACCGAATGCAAGGCACGTTCCCCTTTTTGCTTGGCACGAACACTTCACTTGGAATGTGCCCGGTTACTTTGCAGAGAAACCAGCGGTACATGCGTTCGCGGATTGTCAAGCCTTTCATCTTTTCACCATTTTCTCTATGTCGTTTACGGCTTTGATTGTGTTCATTGCTATTCGCGATTCCATGTTCACTAGATCCAAGTGCAAGGCTCTAGCCAACAATGCCATGTGTATGGCTTGCTGATTGCCGGTTGCTCTGTATGCGTTGTCAAACGTGTCAGACGCGGATTCAAGAAAGCTCATGTGAACAACTCCAATCCAATCAACAGACCGATGCACAATCCAATACAGAATGCAATCATGCAGTTTTCAACTATCATGTCATCGTCGTTCACTGAACACCGACAACTGTTGAACTTCCCATTTTATTCGCATTCGGCGTTTCAGAAAAGCTTTCACCAAACGGTGATACCCCCGTTCGTTGCCACTCTGCCAACTGCTCAGGTGTCACAAACTGATTGTTGCCCCACGGCTTTGCACCCATGTCAATCAGGTGTTCAGCGATTGCGTTCATTGTGGATATCGCTTCATTGCGCTTACCCTCAAGATCATGCTTACGTCGGCTGACATCATCCATGTCAAGTTGCTTTTCGAGCAGTAGCTTTTTCGCCGCGTCACGTTCTCGCTTGACTGCAATGAGATCAATCTCAGCTTGATTGAACGGGTCGGCTACTTTGCGAACTTCGCGTTTAGCATCCTCGAATAATGCAATCGCTTCAACCAAAGGGTTAGCGGCAAGCTGTTCGGGTTCGGGCACCGCGATTGACACAGGGTCATCGAAGCTCAGTTGATTGGGGACGTAGGGATTCATACTCGCAAACGCTCAGGCTTTCGTTGGATTAGCTCACGTGCCCATTTGCACGCACGTCGCCAATCGGCTGTTGTGGTTGTCATGTAGTCGTGAACTTCAGCAAGCAGCGCGTCAGCGTCAAGGCCGTACACCTTGCAAAGACGACGCAATGCGTCCTGCTCATGTGTGAACCTATCACGTTCGGCATACGCAATACTAGTGACACCTAGCATCGGTGCCATGTTTGTACTTGCTGACACCATCCGTGCAGCATTCGCGCCGATGTCAGCTTTGTCAAGGTTCAAATGATTCCGTTGTCCGTGTACCCTCATGTTTTGTTCCTCCCCTTTTGGTACATGTCATACAGGACATCTACCTTGCTTTTGCTCGCTTTCGGCTTGGCACGCTTCATGGCCTTGCCCGGTGCTTTGTACTTTGCCAATGGCATCGGACGCACCGCTTGCTGTTCTGACGCCTTAGCTGCCTTCCCAACGGCCTTAGCGTCCTCTTTCAGTTGTTGCTTGGTTCGCACCTGTACCGGGTTGCAATACATGCACCGAAAGTCATCGGCACGGAAACTGTGATTGCCACAATCGGGGCAATGGGAACAGTATCTACCCCTGCACTTTGGCAGTCCATCTGTTGCACAACACTTGGCATTAACCGGCAACATGTCAGCCGTATCGGGCCGTTGCTTCAACTTCAGACTTGCGAACACGGATGCAAAGGCTTGCAGGTCCACACTTCACAGGTGTCCAAAGACCATTTCGAAGGTTGCTGTAAGCATCACTCCATGATGTCTTACAAATGTTCGCTGCCTGTTGCACTGAGATTAGATCGTTCATGATGTAAGTATCCTACTTCCGTACCTGATAGAATCGACTTCGCCGTTTTTGATTGCTTGCTCTAATGCGTCAAGCGAGTTGTGATAGCCGTTTGCGTAGTCGTCAGTCACATCACCAAGAGCTTGGTACTTGGCATTCATGCGCTTGAGCTTCGCGATTGCGTCTAGTACATTCATGACTTTAGAACTCCACTGTTCAGCAATGCCATGCGTAAATCATGGTACATGTGCAGAGCGTCACGGCTAGTCATGTTGATTACAGCCGTGTTGCCCTTGGATTCGGCGCGTAACTGAATGTTCTCAGTTTGCCCTTTGCGGTATTTGAACGTGATCTTGCTGACCCGTTCGACGATGATTGAAAACATGAATCCCCATTTCACGTTGCATTGCAAGTACGGTTTCAACAACGATAGGAACAACATCGTCAGGGTGCATGAGGCTACCCTTCAGTTCCTTTCGATTGCGTTGAAGTTGATTGTCAGGACTGACACGGTATGCGTTTATCACTACGTCCTGTTTGGCAAGGTTCTGGCCTGTGATGCGAAATACCGTTCCGCTTGGATAGTGCAAGTACACGGATTCCATGCCGGACCAAAGAACAACTAGGTCACAGTGTTCATAGAGAAAATGCTTGGTACTCATGTTGCACCATTCAATGCGTTGGACTTCGGTTCAGGTGGATCGGTGACAACACAAATGAAGTTGTCAATCTCACCCATGAGGTATTCGTGCAACTTTCCAGCTTCCACGGCTGTTAGCCCATGTAGGCAAAACAGGAAATCTGTCTCTGTCTGAGATTGCGCGGAATCATCGAACACGTGTTTGTCACGATGGATGTGTACGCGCTTACCGAATCGTTGGAACTGAGCCATTAACCATGTCGCTTTCTCTATCGGGGTCATTCATGTTCTTTGCAGTTTCAGCCATTGTGGATTCGATTGCATCGAACATGATACCAGATTGTGCAGGTGTCATTCCCGACACACTGATTTCGTACTTGGACATCACGGGTTGCCCCGGTTGGTTGATATGAACCATTCCAACCGGGGCAACAGTGACCGTCTTTTGATCGTAGCCGAACGCAACCATGTCAGTCGATGCTACCATTTCGGCGCATCATGCGAATGGCAAGCATGTTGTGAAATGCCGTGAAACCGTGATCATCGTCAAGATAGACGTATGCACGATTGATTGATTCGTCATCCTCTGTCACTCGGCAAATGACCAAGTACGGATCATTGCGGAAAAAGAAACGCGCGAAATGTACCGACTGTTCGTCGTCACTTTCGTAAATGACAGGGTTGCCCATCATTACGTGTTCGTCGTCATTGATCAGTGCATCGAAAACGTGATCGGCTGACACTTCCATGAAATCATCGGTGTCAGCATCATCGGCTGACAACTGCTCGATTAGTGCATTGACGGCATCGAGTGTTTCACCAACCAGGACGCCGAGAATGTGAGCATCATGCAATGCAGCTTCATTGTTTTCGACATTAACCAAAGAGGTCGCGGCCAAGCGGTCCACAACGGCACTCATGTCAGTCGGAACGATGCCGCTCTTTTTGCCAAGTGCAGTGAATGCAGCGGAAAGCGATTCAACCAAATCGTCATGGTGTGCATTGACACTTGGAACAAAGAACGGCGAACCCATTTCAATGAATGTTGGATATTCAGGCGTTCCGTCAGGAATGTAACCGCCAACCTTGAGCACCTTGGTTCCGTGAACCGGGCAGTTCGGGTTGTTGCACTTACGCACTGTTTCAGTTGTGCCCTTTTCGGAATCGTACTTGACGTGATCGGGTCCACCTGTGCCATTGCTGACAGTTGCGGCAGTGTAGTCAGTGCTGTTCACTGCATTGGCAAGTGCGCTCTGAAGGCTAGGCTCCACACCACCCATTGCATTGACAGTGACATTGACATTGCTCTTTGCCTTTCGGCTCTTTCGACGTAGCTTCATGTTTGTGTCCTTTCGTCTGTGTCATCCTCGATAGCTTCCACTTCGATGGATTCCTGTGATTCGTCGTTTACGAACTGAGCGTAATCAACGACATTGAACGTGTTGGTGTTGTCACCGTTTTGCTGAATGTTGGTGATTGCTGTTTGTGGGCCGTCACCGTACAACTGACGGTTGCGGATCTTGAGCCGGTAAGCTGCCGCCTTCCAATCCTTGTGCCGTGCCGCCGCGATAAATGCCAAGTCCTCTTTCTCACCGTCAGCTTTTGCTTTCTGTGTTTTGGTGAACAACTCATAATAGAGCCATTCAGCTTCACTGACACGCGCAAGTGACATTTCGAGCTGTTCGGCACCTTGCTTTGTTCCGTCTGAGTGAGTGTGAACTTCATGCCATAAGTAGTCATAGATTCGGCGTCCCTGCCGCAACCACTCTTTCAGGCTGTTCACATTTATGTCACACTGAGCGGCGGCAATCTCCACAAAGATTGACGTTTTCAGAGCTAGGCAAAACTCAGCAATCAGTTTGTCATTCAACACATGCGGCTTGGTTCCGGTTTGGAAAAACTGCCTGATCAATCCTTTTTGGTTGTTTGCAAGTTCAGTACTTGGCTCTACAGGTGTAGGGGACCAATCCCCGGTCCACTCGGCTGATCGTTCGGATGGAGCTTCACTGTCGGTTTCGTCCGTGTCAGTCTGTCCGTCGTCGCTTGGTCGTTGTTGGCCTGTGTCCTGTGACCCTGCATCCCGATTAGATTCTGTAATAAGGCTCTGTTTTGCTTGAGTGCGCTTTCCTGTAATGATATCGAGTGGCGTAATGACGCTTCCATCGTCATTAGTTCCCGTCGCATTTGATCCGCTGCCCGTTCCGTTCCCCTGCGGTCGCTCTGTCTGCGGTTCATCGAACTCCACAACATCCCCGTTATCGCTTAGACTTGACTAGGTGCTTACTGTTGAAATGCGCAACTGCGGCTTTGGACTTTTGGCGATTGCGGTATGTTGCAAATGAATTTTTGCAACCTCGAAAACGTCCGGCCCAACGAATCGCAAGGTTTCCCTTTTCGTCAAGTGGTGGCCAGAACATTGAAGGAATGTTCTTTTTCACTAATTCGTCATAAGCTGACATGTCGGTTACTTTCGTTGTTGGTTTCCAGGGCACAAAAAAAGACCCCGGTTCTGCGGTGCCGCTTGCTAGTAACCAAATGGGAAACATCTCTCTGTGTCAAACGTATAACGCGCAAACGCTACTAGCCTGACATCAGGTGAGCCACATGCCGTACAACTTTGCAACATCGTGTTCCCACGAAATCGCATTGTCATCGTTAGACAGTGCTCTATGTTTCCCGGTTAGTTAGCAATGACGTTGCAAAACCGGGGTCGAATCGTTGTCAAGTGTATCGGTTGCTAACCCGCGCGATACAGCCGAAAGCAATAACGAAATGCTGTACCCTTGATAACTTCACTGTAGGGCTTACACCTACCAAACCCATTTCCCTTACGGCTTGCTCTTGCGAGCTACCAACTTCAGTTCTTTGGGAGCGATGCGAGGACTATACCAACGCCGATCACCGTCTGTCAAGGGGATTCTGAACAAATCTCCCAACCAAGAGGGTGACGCGACTAGCGGCGGTTCTCAGCGCGGTTCAGTCCATTTCGGCGCGAGTGGCAAGCCAACTGTTCGCGCGGTCTGTATCGAGCTTTGGACGGTGCCACGCGATGTTGAATGGTCCCATGTGGAGCACGATGCAACGCGGCATGAATGCAACACCGAAAATCCAGTTCGATGGAATCAAGGCTACGCTTACGGAATGACCAACAAACGGGTTGCCCCAATACTTGCTGTAGTTCATAGGTCGCTTCATGTGATGTTCCTTTTGTTGCGGGCATACGAAAGCCCTCCATGCCGCGAAACATGAAGGGCTTACGTTGTGGGGATTCGGATAGCGGGCGGTAGAGTAAGGGGGCTTTCCGTCGTCCCCTACTTTTCACCTAGTTTGATAAGTTAGCCAACTAGATTCTACCGGGCATCCCGAATCACTCAGCGGCGTCATCTGCCGGTGCTGCATCCTTCTTAGGCGTGCGCGGTGCGGTGACACCGTAAACGTACTTATGGTACGCACGTCCAAGGCGCTTGTACTCGGTCATGTTCTCACCGATGTACTTCAGCGCATGTGCTGCACGCTGCTTGGTCGCTTCATCCGTTTCGTCGCTGTAGTCGTCAATGACGATTGCGGCGAATGCGGAACTCATGCGCTCATGCAGGGGAAGGAACTGCGACTTGGCATCGGTTGCCATTGCTTCGCCAGCGTTGGCCTTCAGTTCCTTGATCTTTGCGTTCAACGCCTTGATCTCGTCCAGCGGGGAAACGACGGGCTGATCTTCGACGGGTGCTGCGGTGGCCTTTGCCATGATGGTTTTTCCTTTGTGTGTGATTTTGGCGGGATGCCTGTTTTGATCTTACTGGAATGGTTAGCCGATTGCAACCGGGACTAGCTGCCCGTTCGCATCCTCTCCATTCCACATGTACAGAATGCGGGAACCGACGCGGCTAGTACCAAGGTACGTTACCAGCGTGACTGCCGAACCGTTCTGAGTGATTATCTGACCGGGATACTGCATGTTCGGTTCCTCGCTTTCTATTATGAAGTGAACCTCTGCACAGAGCATATACCCTGTCATCGGACTTTGCAACTAGAAACTTGAGGAAATGTTTTGTGCCCCCTTAGAACTCATGTAGCTTGCCAAGGTCTACAGACTTGCCAAGCGCGGCAATCAAGCGTTCGATCAATGCAGCGGCTTCAGTCTGTGTCAGTGCCATTGTGATCGGACGGCCTTCGACAGTTGCCGGACCTGAAGCGACTGTACCGATTGCGATTCCTTCCGGTGATGCAATCACGGTTGTGTCGGTTACGCTTGCTTCGATGTGTTGAATGGGACGGGCCATGATAGTTACCTCTTTGGTTAGTTGGTCGATTGCTTAGGCGCGAATGATTGGAGACATGCTGAATGTGCCAAGCGGGGAAGCGTACTCATTGCCTTCACTGTCCAACTTGACACCAACGCGGGTTGCAACACTGTCGCTTCCGACGATGGTAATGAACTTTGCAGTTCGCTTGGCAACGGTGAACGTCCAGACACAGTTGTGGTCACACACGCTGCGGCAAGAATACTCATTGCCAACAGTGAAGGTCTTAGTTGCGGTGGTGTTCGTGTCGGTGGTGTTCATTGTGTTCCCTTGTTCGCGGCGGTTTGTGTAAGTAGCTTATACCCATGTATCGACTAGTTGCAACCAATCATTACACTAAACTTCGAAGTTGGCCTCTTTTGGCCTTCATGCGAAGTTGGCAACTTCTATGATGCGCAACTTAACACCGTTGCCGATACAGCTACATTGAGCGCATACGCGCGCGCACGTGAGACACATTTTTTCCCTGCAAATCAACGGTTTTTGACAGGTGATGTCAGTTCAATAATCTAAGCGTCAAAGCAAATCCCCTGCTAATCTCTACCTTTTGACGTATGTACTTATATTAGGTAGGTAGTAGTAACAGTAGTGATATATAGCCCTCTCTAGGGGATCTCAGCGGGCCGGGATGCGTCAAGTGGCGTCAAGCGGCAAAACATGCTCTGAGCAGGGAAAAAGCGTTTGACACCAACTTTCAACTTGCGTCGAAGTGTAGGCGTCAGGTAGGCTGTTCGCTCATTTCCTCTAGGTAGAGCGGGTAAGCGTGGACAACAAAGACATTCAACAACTACTGAACTACGGTTTCAGCCTCATTCCAATCAAGCCGCGTGAGAAAATCGCGGCTATTGCATGGCGCGAGTTTCAGGACCGACACGCGAAACCAGAGGAAATCACCGTTTGGCAGAACCAGGGAAGCGCGAACTTTGGTGTTGTTACCGGACGCATTAGCGGGATCATCGTTGTTGATATCGACAATCAAGACGCAATGGCGACGGTTGAAAAGCTTGGTGTTCCGCTTGGTACACCTGTTGTGTCCACTGGCAAGGGTGCTCACCTGTACTTTGCCTATCCGAAAGACCTTGCTTTAGAGCTTGGCAAAATAAAGACAGGCGTGAACATTGGGAAAGTGCAAGGCTTGGACTTGCGTGCAGACGGTGGCTATGTACTTGCCCCCGGTTGCGTTCACCCTTCAGGACGTGTGTACGAATGGCACTCGGCACCACCTGACCCGTTAGACCCTCAAGCGTTCCCGCCATTTTTCCCGCCGATTCCCAAATGGCTAGAGGTCATGCTGACCACTAAGGGCATTGCAGAGAATCGCAAGGAATCGGAAACAGGCCATGATTTACCGGGTGGTGTTCAGGATCTTGGCTTAGGTGGTGCCATTAGCGAAGGTGGCCGCAACCATGCAATGACACGTATTGCCGGTGCATTGCGTCAGCGTGGTCGTTCACGTCGCGAGATACTAGAGCGTTTGCGAAGTGAGAATGAACGGTGTCAGCCGCCACTTGCTGACATCGAACTTATGAACATTGCAGATAGTGTCAGTAAGTACGATCAGGAAATAGGTGACTATCATCTTACTGAATCTGGCAACGCTCAGAGAATGATCGACTTGTATGGTAATGACATTATCTACAGTACCGAACATGGACGGTGGTTCATTTGGAACGGTGCGTATTGGAGCATTGATAGCGGTAACGAAATCCTCAAGTTCGCGCAGAAAACCGCTTTCAGCATCTATGACGATTGCGACCGGGCCAGCGATGACAAAGTGAAAAAGCTGCTTTTCAAGTTCGCCAATGAAAGCGAGCAGTTGAAAAAGCTAAAGGCAATGGTAGAGATTGCCAAGGCTCACCATTTTGTCAATGGCAAAAGCATGGACCGTGACACGTGGTTACTGAACTGCCCGAATGGAATGGTGGATTTGCGAACAGGTGAACTGTTGCCGCATGACCGCAAACAGTTCATTACGAAAGTGTCGGGAACTGAGTTTCATGTCAATGCTGAATGCCCGCGTTGGCTTCAGTTCCTTGACGAAATCACTGACGGTGATGGAGACTTGCAGGAATACTTGCAGCGAATCGCGGGATACTCACTGACAGGTGAGACATCCGAACACGTCTGGTTTCTCATGTTGGGCAATGGTCGAAACGGTAAGAGTACGTTTCTTAATGCCATGCAAAACATGATGGGAGGTTACGCGCAGATCATTCGTCCTGAAGCTCTACTCATGCAGGGCATGGACCGTGTGCCGAATGACCTTGCTGCATTGAAGGGTGCGCGGTTTGTTGCATCATCGGAAACGCCTGCATCACGCAAGCTGAACGAATCGCTCATTAAGCAACTGACAGGTGGTGACACCATTCAGGCGCGATTCCTGCACAAAGAGTTTTTCGAGTTTCAGCCGCAATGCAAGTTGTTGCTTGCTACGAACTACAGGCCGAACATCCAAGGTACTGACATTGGCATTTGGCGACGAACACATGAGGTTCCGTTCCCTGCCAGCATTCCAGAAAGTCGCGTAGATCCCAACTTGCACAATAAGCTTGAGGAAGAACTACCGGGTATTCTCGCATGGGCCGTTCGTGGTTGTCAGGACTGGCAACGTCATCGCTTGCGACCACCAAAGGCAGTGCAAATGGCACGTGCTGAATACTATGAGGAAATGGATACTGTCGGGCAGTTCCTCAAAGAATGGTGCATGGTCGATCCAATGCCCGCAAAGAGCACAGCAACGGAAGCAACCAAGCATCTGTACCGCGCGTTTGTCGCATGGTGTATGGACAACTCAGAGGATGTACTTACTAAGAAAGCGTTTGGCATGAAGCTTGCACAACGCAACATCCCCAACTGTCGCATGTCAGACGGTGGCCGTGGTCGCCAGGGCATTCGATTGATTGCACATGAGATTGACAACCCAATGGGAAGGGGCACGCAATGGAAGTTGGAAAGAGGGTGATGGACTTCAGCAAGGATGATGTCAATACACAGAACAAGGAACTCAATCGGAAAATGTCAGTAATGGGCATTCCGCTTGCTACACGTCGAAAGACAATGCGTGACTTCCGGCTTGGCATGTCAGTCATGATTGAGTTTGATAGGGTCAGTGCGCAAGTATCTAGTGTCTGTAACCGAACAAAGGAAACACATGAACGTCAAATGGAAAAAGCGCGCAATCTCGGCAGTAGCAATGTCAGCCACAATCGGCTTGACAACCGGGGTGCCTTGCGTTTCAGTCGCAAAGAGTGCGCCTTCAGAGCGTGTTACGTCGATGCAGTGTCGGCAGTACGCTCGCATTCAAAACATCGTCACTGACAACCGGACTTCAGTTCGCAAGGCGTTTGCTTTGTGTCAGGCAAAGACAAAGGCGCATTGGCTGAACACTCCAATGTCATGCGCTGAACTCGGCGCGAAAATGTGTTTGGTTCGTGCGTGTGAATCTGGCAAGCGTGACAGTAACGGCAATGGCATTCCCGGCACGTTCAACTATCGCGCTGACAATGACGGGCCGTCCGATGCGTCAGGCGGTTACGGCTATCTTGATTCCTCATGGGGATTCACTGAAGGCTTCGCGCGTGCATTGCTTGCACCGCCGCGCATTCAGGACCAACGCGCAATGCGCGATCATGCAAAAGTTCTGAATGGTGCCGCTGACCCGTGGGACGCATCGAAGGATTGTTGGCAATGACACGAAAGCCAACTGTTGAGGGACGCCGTTTGTGCAACGTATGCAAACGGCGTCCCTTGCTGTATCAGACAGAGCGCGTGCATGGTGTCAGACGTTGCATCCAAGGTTTCGGATGTCAGCGCGGAACGTGCATTGCCACAAAACGCAATGGTGATAGTTGCACATTTCCAGGTGTGACACATCGAGACAACGGCCATGATGGTCAGTTGTGGCTATGCGGCAACCACGCACAGCACTTCGATACAGACTGCATGGAGCACGGGCCAGAACATGCGGCGTACCGGGCTATACACGGTGTCGGTCCTGCATGATTTATTTTGGTCTAGTGTTACCGCTTGGTAACATCTGGCCGATATTGGCGATTTGAAGCACGTTTGTTACCGAACGGTAACGTGTGCCGTCAGCAGTAGAACGACTGACAATCTCGGCAGAACCCCATAACCAAAGGGGAGTCTCGCCTAGAGCAACCACGGCACGCGCGATCACGCATAGCCGCCATGAATGCTTGATTCACTTCAGCTTGCGTCTTAGGTGCAATCATGTTGATTGTGATTGTGCGTTTGTCAGTCATAATGGCTCCGACAGGAATCGAACCTGTGACGCGCGGATCTTCAAACCGCCGCTCTACCAACTGAGCTACAGAGCCAAAAAATGCTAGGCGTTCTACTAAGCCGATTCGTTCAAATCACGCGGCGTTCAAAGCGTGATCCTAGCATCATTGTCAGGACTGACAACGCGACAACTTTGCGTGCCACGAATCCAGTATGTGTTTATTGTGCCCTGACTTGCACTAGCCGCGTGCCGTCCCGTTGGTACACGGCGTACCCCAACGTAAACCTACCGTTATTCCCTGCGACGGTAGCCGCGCAGACTCCCCTACTTCAATCATACCAGGGGTGGCAATCAGTTTTCGGGCAGGTCAATGACATCCTAGCAGCTATGCGCCAGGGTTGTCAATCTTTGCGACGTAGACACCGGCCTTCGCCATGTCCTCATGGAACTTGTCGGCGTTCTTTTTGCCAGCACGCCAAACGTATTTGATTGCATTGCCCTTGCAGAATCCTCGAAACTCCTCAGGTGTTAGTGCATTTTCGATTGCTTCCATGCACTCAATGCCATGAGTTCCGGCGTAGTGGTTTGGGTGATTGACCTGTTCATCTGATTTGTCAGTTACGTTGGTTGGCATTTTCTTTGAAAACTCCCTTAGTGCTTTTCCTATGTTGTCCATTGCCTGCCTTTGCGTAATGCCTGTGAATGCACTCAATGCTTCAGCGGCATACTTCAGCCTTGGTGGTCCACCATGCCGCTCGCACCTGTCACCATTCCGTGAAACAGGATTGTAGCAACACGATTCATCGGTGCAGTGAAACTTACTCAAGGCGCAATCCTACCGTTAGCCTCGAATACTTCAAAGGCAACCGGCACAACTGACTTCGCCATACGTTCGACAACTTCAGCGTAGTCCCTGATTTCTCTCTGTGCATGTTCGTGGTTGCGTAGATTGACAAAGTTGAACAGGCTACGCAAGTTCACTGTCCACTTCATGCGTGAGTACATGCCGACAGGCAACACGGTTCGTGCCAGTTCCTTGGCAACTCCCATGCCAATCAATGCACGGTATTCGGAAAAGGCATTCATTTGCGATTCGTCAATGATGTCAATGACACGATTGGCAGATTCGATAGAACCGTTGTCAAGGGGAACAAATCTGTAGCTTCCCGGCTTGCCTGTCTGTTCGCGAACGTATCCGTCATGAATGTCAGGCACATAGTAGTGATCGGGTATTTCCGAATATCTTGCCGACTGCTCATTAAAAGAGCCTACCCTGTGCCTTTGCCATTCACGAATGACAAACAACGGTGCTTTGATATCGAACCGGAACACCACCGATTCCCACGGTGAACCATGACGGTTTTTCATAAGGAACTTCAGCAGTCCCTTTTCCTTTGGTCCGAACGTGTCACTTTCTTGATCGAAGCTGACACGTGCATTGTTCACAATGAACAGGTCACTTCCCATTGCATCGTCAAGCTGAACGTGTCCGTGATTGTGGACATTTTCAATTGTAGATTTCAACTGGTATTCCTTTTCTGTGTGCTTTCATAATG
>JAOYMO020037684.1:0-12576 GCA_025802455.2 Iodosphaeria phyllophila | reverse complement strand
AATCGGTCCTCTGACAAAACAACAAGGGACGTTTACATTATCCTTCCCCATCACTACAGCAAGCTCTCTCCGGTGCTGTCACTTTGTTCAAGACAGGCTTCCCAGTGGTTCGGTTTGGTTCAAGGTTGCACGAGAAATCGCGGCGACCCGTCAATCGTTTCTTCTAATCAATTTCATATACATTCTTTCACCATGCCGAGACCCGGGAGCTTGAGGTTACTCCTCACTTCTCTGTTGGCGCTTACGCCTTCAGTCGCGGCAACATGGGGGGAGTCTCTGCCAGCGACGACGGGGCTCGTAGCGCGAGCAGATGAGCCGACAAAAAGTAGGTTTGAATTCCCATCTCACTGATTGAACACAATCTGACAAACGTGTTACTTGTTCCAGCAACCGAATCCCAAGCGAACAAAACCTCCGACTCAGACTCGTCGACAACAGATGACAGTAAAGACAGTAAGACCACAGACGCAGCCTCAAGCGATTCGAATAACAAATCCACCGACTCCAACGACAAGTCTACCGGTTCCGACAAGTCCAGCGATAAGTCCAGCGACAAGTCGTCCAAGGGCAAGTCCAAAACCTTCAATGCGCAGGACCCAGTAGGAGGTATATCGGTCTTCGAGCCCAACACCATGTCCACCGCGACCCCGCTCTACAACATCAACCACACGCCCATTACCTTCAAATGGAACTACACAAGTCTCCAAGCACCTCCCAATGCTGTCGACGTCATGGCTACTTGCAGCACCGCCTCCCTTCTCTACACCATCAGCACGAACGTGTCGTTTGAGAAGACCCAGACTATCACCTGGGATACCAACAAGTACTCGTCGACGGCCGTGGCGCAGCCCCTCGTTGTGGAGATGTACACGCTGCTCGTCTATGATGCTGCCAGTGCTGTCACAGCGACCGCGCAGCCGGGGTATCTGGGCGTCGCGACCGCCGTCCGGTTCGGTCTGTACTATTCTCAGCAGTACCAGAATCTCAGCACATGGCAGTGCGTCACGTGCAACTCGGCGGATAGTCTCGTGGCGGGTCGTGGAGGGATGGTCGGCGCGTTGATCATGTCGCTCGTGACGGTGATGACGTTCACTTGGTTTGTCGTTGGCGTTGGTGGGTTGGCGTAATTGTGAGCATGGGTCAAGAGAAGGCATGGTTTTTGGTATGACGACAAGGATCCTTTGGAAGCACTGGAACATCTCCATATCCAACCGCCAGCACCAAGATGGACGACACACAATAGGAGGACGAATCTCGATGGATACTTCTCGAAATATTCAGGAAATAGCATACACTACGCATTTGGATGATCGAAAACCGGACTTTCTCGTTTGGATAAACGCGAGCGAGCCGGAGCGACACAAAATATAGACGCAGGATGGGATCATTTATTCACTCTTTACCAACAAAAAGACGATCCCCTAGGGCTCTTCCAGCCGTATCACGACCGAAACATTTTAACGCCCAAACCGCGAGGTTCATACGACGAGGACTGCACCGAGAGACATGAGGTAGAGGGCATGGTCAGGCTATGCATTTTGGGGGACTCAGGCTACCACCTCGCTCCGATGTAAATACTGGTCAAGGTTCCAGAGCAAGGAGGCATGGGGTAGGGCAATCACTGGGATCACGGAAGGGGGGAGTTCAAGGCGAAGCGGGTGGGCGTGTGCTTTCAAACGAGGATGGGGAGGGCGTCTTATGTTTTGTCTGTCTCTGTCGGTCGGTAGGGCTAAATATATACCTCATAATGAACACTAATTTCATTTCGCAATGCATTTGTCTAGTCACTCGTGCTCACTGTGCTCGGGGGGGGATTGTTGCTCTTCTTGCATGTTGCAATACTGTGGGCGAGGGATGTGGTGAAGGACATCATCAGAGATAGGGGGGTTCCATCCGGAGCAGAACTACGAGGCTTGGCCTGTGAGCAAGCCGGACCCTTGTCCGCGGTCTCATGTTGAGGTGCCGATGAAGTGTTCTGTGAATGACTGGAATAGCCGAAAGTTCCGGACTGGTCGACACTGGGAAAAAACACGTCTCTGCCGAACGCCCTACGGACAACCCACAAGGGAGAAGAAAACCAAGCCACCTGTTCCCGGAGCCAGTGAAATACCACACACCCGGTTTCGAAATGGGAGTCTGCAAGCGAAGCCAGGCGGCATCGCGCAGACAATATGAGGAGGGTTTTCAACGGAAATCGCATGGTTGGAAGCACACACCATACTTGATGTAGCGGGGTTCCAGTGGAGATCAACCCATCACTGTTCGGCTTCTAAGGAAGAGTAGAAGGGTTGGATTAGAGGGTCCTAGCGGTTGAACGAAGCGTGGGTAGGCGTATTACCGAAAAGCGCTCGCTCGCTGAGTTTGTCTACCGGACTCAGAACCGTCAACCGGGAAACCGAGATGGAACATCCACAATGGCCGGGAACGAGCAGAGTGGCATCCGGAAAAAAAAAAGAATTCCTGGATTGAAATCCGTAACCCTTGCGCTGGGAAGCCAAGTCGGAAGGTCCTGAGAAGTTGATTTGCATAACTTATGCGAACGAAGGGAAAACTCATCCGGGTGGCCAGGAGATTGTGTATTTCCACGAGCGTTTTGAGGGTGAACGCTGCTTCACGAACAGAGGAGATCGAGTTCTCTCCAACCCTTCCAAGGCAGGCGGCCGATGACTCGCTTTCACAGAGAATAAGTGGATATATTTTTCGTAGAGTGAGCCAAGCCCGTGGTAGTAGAGAAGTGCCCGTCGACCCAAGATGGTAAGTTCTCGCCTCAAGCATGCAGACCTCCGCCAGTCCTGAGCTACGGACGCTTGCCGGTTGACTTGTTTCATCATCCCATGGTTGCATTGGGCCTTAAATACCAGCTTCCGGAGGGTTTCGAGATACCACACGAGAACGGGCGTGGCTCCTCTATGGGGTTTATAGTGTTTTGGCCATCGATCGGAGGTACCAGGGATCTGAATAAGACCCCAGTGCAAGGGTGGAGTAGTAACAGGATCGGCCGGTTCTGAGTCGGGTGAGGGTTAAGCTTTGATCTGTGATCCATACCGTAATGTGGAGCGCGTCCAGGATGAACTGTTGTTGTTGGAGGGCTAAAGGGTCCATTCCGATGTAACCGGCTTTCTTCATCCAGATCATCATTTTCCATGCAACCCGTGCTCAACCCGCAGGCCCATGCCATTGTGAACCCAACAGAAATGTGTTCAAGCAACAAAGCTAAGCAGGATCGAAGGAGTACGAACCAAGCCCAACCACAGGAGCGTCCCCATTATCCAATCCTCGATCAATGCCTCATACACCCATGTCTGAGTCCTGGATGCAATGGGGTGAAGTTCCATAGACAGATCGACTATACTTAGCACCACAATACCAGCGCCATGAGCGTCAGTAGCACAGAACCACGACCCTTCATTCCCTTTCCCATGAAGCGGAAATCCTGCATAGAGGCTATCCTTTCCCACGCCGGAAGCGTCGCTCAGCCGCATCGCGTCTCCTTCTGACTTCCGGCACCCGCTCCCATTGGCACTTGAGAGTTCTTGGATATATCAAACCCCCATGAGTACCTGAACCCCAGCTAGGATTTCTGTAATCACCCGGCTGTACCACGGTACTGACTCAGTCCACCATACCCCCGAGGACTGTGCAGCCCAAGGCCAGGAACGAATAGTGGGCATCTAGACTTCCGCACCAACGCTAACCTACACCTACCGGTACCTTTCCAACCCAGAACTGAAGACCTCAACGTAGCTACGTAGATAAGTGGTCCAGTATTTCCCTAGTTCACCTCACCCCCTCCACCCACTCCGTTCCCTCGCGAAACCATCACACATACGCACGCACACACAACCAATCCATCCACACCAACCCCAAAAGCCCAAACCCAAAACTGCTCAAATTCATCACCCGCTAACCTACCAACCTACAATACAGTAGCAGTATAGTATAGACACCCCAGCATACGTGACGCATCCATCCCCTGATCCCAAGGGAAGGAGACGCCCACGCATGCAGATATCCCACCTCCAATTTCCATCCTTTTTCCGCCCCTGCCGTCTCGCCATGTCATGACATGGCATGGCACGTAGCCCCCATGTCTCGAAACTCTACAACTACAGCATCCGGACGTTGTGATAATTATGCTATCGCTGAGCCCCTCCAATCCGCCCCCTTTCCCTTTCCCTTGCCCTTGCCTCATTGTTCGTGACGCGTAATAAGTATATCCCCTTTACTCTCCTCCCTTCCAAGTCATTCCAACAACCGTTCTTCCGTTCCCACCAACCCTCACGTCTTAGTCCCCTTCTTGCTGGCATCATACAAGAAGCCGAGCAAGAAATCGCGATCTGCAGGTGACAAAGGCGTCTGGTTATTTCCCTGCCGGCTATCCGTGTCCCTCTCACTTCCACCACCGCCATGGTTCAGCATAGTACTACTCCGACTCCCCGTCCGACTATTCTCCTTCCCCTTGACCGAGCCAGGCACCGACTCCGCCGCTTTACCCCCACCCGCAGCATTCTTCGCGTTCTGGCTCATGCCGAACAAAGAGAGCAGCTGGTTCTTCTGCTCGACGCTAGTTTCGTAGCGGGGCGGCTGCGCCGTCCCCATGTTAGCGTTCGCGAACGGCGAGGTCTGGCTCGCAGCCGCACTGCGGTACAGGCTCGCATAGGTAGGTTCGTCCTCGTCCTCCCCAGCCTGCTCCCACTCCGGCTTCTCCAGCTTTGCCGCGCCAGAACCCGCGACGTGCATTCGCTGCAGTCCCGAGGGGATATACCTCGCCTGCTGAGGCGAAGAAAATGAACTGCCCCCATTCCCTCCCTGCAGCGGGCCAGGCGACCTGGGCGATCTGGGCGTCCTTGCAGCCGCGCCCGCTTTCTGAGCAGGCGACTGCCGACCTTGGCGAGGGCGGGTCGCGATGGATAATGCGCCGAAGGGCAGGTTCAAGTCTGGATTCATGACGAGGGGGCGTCCGATGTTGTCCTGGGCGGCTTGGCGCAGGGCTTCGGCGGTAGACGGAGGTTTGGAGTCGAGAGGGGAGGAGTGATGGGAATGATGGGGATGATGAGGGTGTGGCTGCTGCTGCTGCTGCTGGGAGCGGTGGTGAGGCTGGGAGTGTGTTGAGTGATTGCTACCATGGGACACGTTTCTGCTCCTCGGCGCTCGCTGATCGGCGGGAGCGGATCTCTGCGCCATGGATGTCGGAGAGGTCGAGGAGGCCGTGGTAGTGGGGTTGGCGTTTTCGGACTTCTTGAACATGCCGAGGAGATCCGCACGATGTTTTTCGGACTGGGGCGCAGGTTTGAAGTTGGCGAGCGATAACGGGATGCCGCTGCTGTTGGTGGCAGGGTTGCTGGTGGCGGAGAAAGCACCGGACGAAGCGGGTTTGTTGCCGTACATATCAGCGTACAAAGGCCTCGGTCCGTGAGGTTGTTGAGGCGAACTTTGATGATGGCTGTGCGGAGATCCATGGTGGCTTGTGGGAGCGTGCTGGTGAGGATTGTGAGGATTGTGAGGATTCTGATGATGGTGGTGTGTGGTGGTGGATGATGCCTGGTTTTGGGGCGATTGGTGCGCGGACTGTTGATGTGTGGGCATTTGCTGAGATGAGCTCTGCTGGTGCTGATTGTTGACCTGTGGGGGATTGTTGCCCTTGAACAGCCCAAGGAGATTACTAGCGTGAGGCGGGGGTTGTGGCGGGTTCACGCCGGCCATCTGATTAGTGAGTCCTTGGGGCAATTGTCCTTGAGGCAATTGCTGACGATGGGGCTGATTAGCTTGAGCACCGTACGGAACAGACCCTGGCTGGTCTAGCAAAATAGGCGTTTGCATATCCCTAATCAAGCGAACTTGCTGGCTAGGCGGTAGCTGGGGCTGAGGATGCAATAGCTGCGGTGGCCGTCCGATGGGTTGTCGCGGTCGGTGTTCTCGCGGTGCAACTTGGACGGTGGGCTGGCCGTTGGAGTCCGTGGTCATCTGGATGCGGGGACGAGCCTGATACTGCTGACCTGGTATCCCCTCAGACGCTGCTGTCTGGGGTGCAACGGGGAAGGAGGATGGTTGTTGGTAGTTAGAGGAGAAAGGGAATTGCTGAGCGGTGACATGATGGTGTTGAGGCGTGTCGGGTTGAGGAGGTCGAGTGATAACTTGTTCAAGGGGTGTATGCAGGAATTGCTGACTATGTTGGTTGGTATACTGATTAAACTGGTTATACTGATTCTGTGGCTGAAGATGCTGTTTATTCTGGACATGGTGGTGACCACCATCAGGGTTGTAGCCATAGCCGTGCTCGTAGTTGTTACCTGTAGTGACCGGTAGCGCCTCTACTTTTGCCTTAGCCTGTAAAATGGACATGAGTGCAGCTCCGGCATTATCGTCGCTGCGAGCTTGAGGTTCATTTGAATGCAGTTGCCCTTGAAGCATGCTCCGCAACATCTCCGTCGTATCGTCAGATGTGGTATGACTAGCAGCAGGCAAAGGCTCTAGTTGTGGTTGTGCGTGTGGCTGTGACTGCTGCTGCTGCTGCTGTGAAGGGCCTGCCTGCTCAAAACCTCCCGCTGGCACTTCATCTTCCGTATAGACATCCTCGGTAAAAACATCCTCCAAAACGGACATATCGGCCTGACTCTCGGTCATCTCGGCCGCCTTCTCCAAGTCCATCTGACGAAGCTGGGCAATCCACTGCTTGAGCTCGTCCACAAAGGAGCTGACCATGTAGAACTTGCCAGGTTTGTTTTGATCCTGGCCCTTTTTACCGGTAGCTTTATAGGCCGGCAGATCGCGCAGCTTGTACCACCGGATATCGCCGATTTCCCGCTTGGTCCTCGTGGCGAAGTGAGTATCCTCAGGCACGTTGCGAAAGACGAACAGCCGGATCTGCTGGCCCTGTAGTGATCGCTCAATGTACTTGAACTCGGCGAACTCGCGGCCCGGCACGCGACCAGCCTGCCGCAGATCGTAGCCCGTCTCTTCGTACACCTCCCGGATGGCACAATCTAAGTCATCCTCGTCCTTGTTGATCTTGCCCTTCGGGAACCCCCAGCTAGCACTGGCCTTCCATCCACGCACCAGCACTGCTTTATCCATGGCCTGGTTAAGCATGATGGCGCCGCGGACGGGCACCAGACGTTTATACTGCATGAACTCATCGAAGGCCTGCGCGAAGCGGTCCTCGGCCACACCACGGAAGAGAGGGCAGTGCTGAAACAGGCGGAGTAAGAAGGTGCGTAAGCTCATACTAGGAAGCGAGGCGTCTTCGGGCCGGATGAAGTCTTCGTAGAACCAGTGTGCCTCTTCCATGTGGAAACAGATGCGCTCCATGCTGGAGAGATCAGCTGGTGGCAGGTTCACGATGAATCGCACGCAGAGGTCGTCTAGCCAGTCCCCCAGCCGTCTCTTGGTTGCTGCTGTTGTGTGTGATGCCATGGCGCCGACGTAACCTTGTCTGCATGACCGCGGAAGCGTTGGTCGGGGAGACGTTGACCGATCGCGGAGCTAACTACTGCCAAGTCAAGTCGAGCTCAGGCTATAGTTCCAGTACGCAATATACGAGGAGTATTCGGTCGGGTCGGTCTAACTATGAGGCGCGCGCATCGACCATGTGTCAATAGGAGTCGAGACAACACAAAGTTGTGTAGCTGGAAGATAGAGTATGACAGGACTCGATCGTCACTCGATGTGTCTTTTTTGCTCTCTACGTAGCGGTAAGTTGGTGAAAGCCTGTAAATAGATCATGGGCTTGAGGCGGGCAACCGCGGCTGCTAGTTGGGCACCGATCAGGTACCGTACCCGCTTAGCCGCTGTGGCCACTGGGCGGCCCACAGCCCTGACGTGGAGGCGTGTTTGCCCGCCGCGTGGTTACTGATGGTACACTGGCGTGGATGCGTGGGTTGCAAGCTCAACGGCTTCGAGCACACGTTGAACCGCGCGTTGGACAATCAATCTAATGCACCACTCCTTCAGGCTTGAACTTGGGCAAACGCGGTAGCAGGCCCTGGACAGAGTAGAGAAGCCTGCTGCCCATACACAGTAGAAAACACCGTTGCTTCCTTGCAGCTTGCCCCTGGCCTGGCCTTCCTCTGTCTCTGCGCGGTTGCAGCTGTTGTCACCCGATCCCTATGCAAACGGTTTGGTTTTGTTTCCCCTCGCTTCACCCCAAATTTTTGCCGCGTTTCACAAGTGGGGTAAACTTGGCAAGGCGGCCAAGGATCTATGTTCGACGAAAGTTCGAGGGCGAAGTTCACCTACAGCATGTGAAAACATCAGTAGGGTTCCACCATGTGTATTCTGAATACACAATATGTGTTCGGACTTACCCTGGCTCTGCGCTGAAGCGGCGAAGACCTCGGTGAATCGGTTGAGTTGTTCAGATAGATGGTCAATGAAAGCCTGGTTGCAGGTGATGCAAATGGTGTCGTTGGATAAGGAAAGACCCAAAAACCCCTCATTACATAGCACAAGATAAAATGGCAAGCGCAGCTGGGAGCTATCGGAGAACATATTCTCCAGTTCCATTCTGGCAAGATAACGCACGTGCATCACAGTATAATGAGGTATGAGGTCATTATAGGCGTTATTGCGAGATTTTCCAGAAACTGAAACATCATTGCAAAGCACGCGCTGGTACGGTTGGTTATCATACGATGACATTTTAACCTTGACCTCAATCCTCTTCCGCAACCCCTTGCAGTCGCGTCTTCTGACACTAATAAGCCACCTGAGTACTCAACCCATCCTCCTCTCTCTTCCAACATCTATGCTTTGCCACCTGCGCAAAGAACCTCCCCATCACCCCTTTTGCCTCATCCCCAGTTTTTGCCGCGTCTTCCATCTCCAATGCATCCGCCTTTCCCACCGTGACGACCCCGTACCACTCCACCACCTTCTCGTTCTCCGATATCTGTGGATCCAGCGGTGTGATCGCCGTCTTGATTAATGACCCTGCTTCCTCAGTAGCCCCAATGGTCTTCAAATGCCCAAATGCCTCGCAAACCCAGTGCAGCGCCCGTCCGCTCTTACAAAGGGTCTTGATTGCCTGCGCACCGCCGAGGATGAACAAGGCGTCAAACATCGTCGAGCGCATACCTTCGAGATGGTGGTCGGGTACTACGCCGTGTTCCTTCTTGTCATCCCCCACGGGATAGATCGCAGAGCGGCGAGGCGCAATCACGAACGGCAGTGCGCCAGCACTCTTAATAGCGTTCTTCGCAGCATGGAAAGATGGAGCATCGAAGCCATCTGCGATAAGCAGGGCGATGCGCCGAGTCGCAATGGTTGGTTTGGAAGGCTGGAGCTCTGTTTGTGAGAGACCGGGAGCTTTGTGGCCATGGTTGGGACGCGATGCTTTATCAGGCTTAGGACCACCGACCATTTCGGATACAGCTTCAGCTAGATCCAGATCGATGTCTGCAAGACGCTTGCACATGCGCTCGTAGACGATAGGGTCGTCACAATGATCTAGTTCGAATGACAGGGCGGCGATGATGTGGCTGCGTTCATGTGTCGACATACTATTAAGGAACAGCTGGGCTTGGTTGAAGTGTTCCTTGAATTTCGGACTCGCCACCGAGCGCACTTTGTTGCCTGACACTTTCTCAGGGGAATCGACGTAGCCGCCCTCAGAGTGCGACGCCGGGGGCTGAATGCCAAATCGGTTTGGCCAGTAATTCACAGTGCCCTTGGTGATTGTATGGCGACCCTGGCCGTCGCGGTTGAAGTTCATGACGGGACAGACGGGCCTGTTGATGGGAAGTTCTTCCCAATTGATGCCCAGACGTGAGAGCTGCGTGTCCTGGTAACTAAAATTGCGACCCTGAAGGAGCGGGTCATTGGAGTGGGCAATACCGGAGATCAAGTGCGATGTGCAGAAGGCCACTTGCTCAGTCTGCGTGAAATACTCATCCACGGTCCGGTTCAATTCCAGCTCCCCGATATATCGCACAGGGATCTTGTCTTCCGGCCATAACTTAGTGGCGTCCAAGATATCGAAATCAAAATCATGTTCCTTCGCCTCGGGAATGACTTGCAAACCAAACTTCCATTTGGGAAACGCCCCACTCTCGATGGCTTCTTGCAGGTCTTTCCGGTGAAAATCGGGATCTTGACCGGCGATTTTGAGTGCCTCATCCCAGACGAAGGAGTGTACACCGAGTTCGGGTGTGAAGACAAATTTGCAGAAGTGGCGTTCGCCTTTTCTGTTGATGAGGACGAAAGTATTGACGCCAAAGCCTTGCATCATGCGGTAAGAACGAGGAATGCCACGGTCGGACATGGCCCACATAAACATGTGGGTTGCCTGGATCTGATCAGCAACGGCATGTTGACGGGAAATGGTTTTCTAGCCTACTTCACTGTGTAGATAGGCGAAATCCCAGAAATTATTGTGAGCAGACTGTGCTTGGGGGACTTCGTTGTGAGGTTCCGGCTTGACGGCATGGATCAAGTCGGGGAACTTGATGGATTCTTGGATGAAGAAAACCTAATTCCGAGCATTAATACAATTACTTTCCCATGATGGAAACTCAGGCGTAAAACTCACGGGCATGTTGTTTCCGACAATATCCCAGTTCCCCTCCCTCGTATAAAATTTCACCGCGAACCCGCGCACATCCCGAACTGTATCCGCGCTGCCTCTACTCCCCTGAACTGTCGAGAAACGAACGAAAACGGGAGTTTCTCGAGTAGTATCGTTTAAAACCGGTGCCATCGTCACATCTTCAGCGTTCTCGTACAGCCTAAACGTGCCGTGGGCTCCAGCTCCTCGAGCATGGACGACACGCTCGGGAATTCGTTCATGATCGAATCGATGACTGTAAGCTACTTAGCACAAGCCCCAGGAACAAATCTGTTATTCAAGAACCAAGTGGTTTGCAACATACATTTTCTCTCGACCAAATGAGTCCTCCAAAAGATGAGGACCGACACTCTTGCCATCAGAAACCTTCAACCACTCATCCGTATTGTGCTGCCGTACGCCCCAATCCGAAGTGATGCGACTGTGCGATGTTGGCTCTTGAGAATTCGCGTCCAGTTGGGCAATCTTGGCACCAGCTTCGCCGGACATGATGTTCTGAGCTTTCTTCATGGCCGTGGGGATGATGGATGTCATGGTTTGAGTTGTATGATATGTGAAATTGACACTCTAATTCCCGAGTTTGATTAGAGGGCAGAATAGTGGGGAGAGACTTTTCGTTTGGCTCAACTTTGAAAAGTTACTGGGAGGTCTGTTCAACATGTATATACCGGTAACGCCACTAGCACCTTTCCCTGCGCAAGTCGTGTTGACAGCGAGGGTGCTCTCAGCACTCAAAGTGATGATGTCAAAGACTAGCTCCGTTCCAAAAGCTCCGTTGCAGAAAAGCGGATAGTCGGGGCCTACTAAGCGGTAATACTGTGTACTACTTGTAACATGTAAGCCAGCTAACGAAATATCCTTATTACCTCGGGTTCAATGTGTTTTCCACCAGTGGATCTCTCCACCATCCATTCTCTACCGGTAGCACTTGTCACACTCATTGCCGTGACCACCAGCCTACCGATCCTTACATACAATTACAAAGCATCCGCCCTCGCCTCTGTGATCGTGATTCACGAGCTCCGAGGTGCTCTGATAAATCCATAAATCCATGATGCCCCAATGACGAGCGAGGCCCACGGCGGCGATACTTAGGAGGTTTAGCTCCGCCAACGGTGGCGGCTCCACTACGCTGCACGTAATGCCGAACCGTTTACCGATGACGTCACGTGTTTTTGAACGTTCCCGTAGCCGATGGGGGGCAAGATGATTAGTTTACGTGCGATGAGAGCTTGAGACGATGGTGTGGCGGGTTTACAGTAGCTACAGTCCCGGCACGTAACCGGTAGCGAGTTCCTGGTCGGAAGGGCAGGGAAGATCCTTCGGGGGCAACGGGAATCGTTTGGTGATGGGATGGCAGATGCACGACATCGATTTCCGCTCGGCCGTCGCGGGGGAAACACGATATTGCGGCACCCCCCTCCATATGAAAGTGCGTGATATTTCGTGGTGGGGATAGTCGTTCTTGTGCCTCCTGTTGCTACCTTCGTAGCTCCGAACGACTGCGTAAGGCTTTGCACCGGAGCTTTGCTTTTTTTCTATTTTAACGGAGCAATGTCCTCTCCTGCTCTGTCAAAAAAACTATCGCTCTCCACAGTAGTCGCCAAAGTGCTTTTGGTGCGCAGCCTTATGCAGGCTTTCGAAGCTATGAAGGTAACTTAACCGTGTTGGTTGTTTCAGAAGCTGGATGGCCTTCGGTTGTTGCATAACTGGGAAATGATTGGCAGTAATCTGTGCAACAAACGAAGGTCGTCCCGCTTCGAGTGCATTCCATTTCCAGCACGACTCGGTTAGAAGCGGGATGCACTGAGAGTGGGATGACAAGACCCGTTTATCGAATAAGTAGAATCTGTAGTACGTACTCAAGAGTTAAATATCTGGAGGAGGTGATTTCTGACTATCCTGACACTGCTCTGCCTTGTAGACAGGGTGGTTTTCTTTTTTTTAATCAAGTTTATTTGGTCCGTATGCAGCTATCAGCTATGACAGACCCTTTCGCCGACGAGGTACATTAT
>JAOYMO020037590.1:0-12590 GCA_025802455.2 Iodosphaeria phyllophila | reverse complement strand
CATTGGGTCAGCAATGACACGACCCAACCCTGGCGTGAGACCGCAGAGCGGTACATAATGTTGGGGTGCGGTGGTAGTGAAAACCAGATAGAATTGTCCGTACTTCTAAAAAAACACTAACTAGTGGGCGGAGGAGAGTGCCCTTATGTATACAAAATTTGTGTGTAAAATCTTCCAGACCTGAACTCCAAGATCCACCTTATTTCCGGCCACACGTCCAGCAGAATTTTCCACACCTTCCTCTTACGATGTGGCTCCCGGCCGAGATTTTCCCATGGCTCCCTGAACCATCTTCCTCCGAGTCCTTCGATCCCAATTAGCCTGCATGCCTTCCATTCCCGTTTTCCGGAGGGCATCGCAATGGCAGGTCTCGGTAGGGGCAGGTCGGATGTGCCCCTGAATAGGGGGGAGGCCAGTCGGTCCGTCTGGTTATTTGACCTGTGCTGAGCATTTGACCTGGGCCGGATTCAACACATAATCCTGCCATATCAGCAACTCCCGCAAGAGTACACATGTGCGTCGACTCGAAACAAAAAGGGCACGCGGACCACTCGCTCTATCTTTCCATAAGGATAGCACCCGTCTTCCAGCCACCGTACATGCGCACCTACCTCCTAGCAACGGAAGACAATCGCATCGCCATTATTTAAGGTGTCTTCCGTGCGGGATCGCGTATCTGAGTCTCATCAGGGGTATCGTGCACCACATTGGCAATAGTCACAGTAACAAGTCCAATTAATCCGCTTAATCGTTCGCAACACCGCTTCCGATGCGTTTGGCTCTCGTCAAAGACAGGCCCTGGGGTTTAGTAGCGACTCACGAGCGACCAAGATGAAGCCAATTTACAAGTACACCCCCAGATCCAGACACAAGCACCAGATCAATTTATTGATCTTCCTCGGCCTCTTGGGTGTCTGCGCCATGGTTGCCATGCACACTAACATACACAAAAAAAAAGGGGGGGCTATGGCCCACTTATTCCCAAAAGAGGCCTAGCGTCTAGACCTTGAAGTCCAGTGTCAGGAGTCCACACCAAGATTAGATTCTGGGTCGAGGAGTTGAAAATATTCCTCAGGGCCTGGAGACTGAATAACAGGTCGGAAAATCTTTGGAGAGGTGGGCTTCTGGTATCTTCATCCTGGTCTATGAGGCTCTCAGTAATACTTGGACCATGCTCTGAGCCGGCGCAATCCTGGGGTAGTGGTGGCAAGGGATCGAACGAAACGAATAAAATATGTTTATTTGATTTGCCTTATACACAAGGGAATAATATTCGAGACTTATCATACTGTATTTGATGAATTGATTGTTTGGTTCTTATACATGATTTATAATCATTTTACCCTAATTCCGTTGGCAGTACCTTCAGACGTACGAAGCCCTTAAAATACTCGATCTTGCTGCGTTATCCCCCCCTCAATGTCCCTCTGTGCTTTCTGGATTGCCTAATCCAAAGGCTTATGTAATCCACGCGAGTAAAGATAGACCCGTTAGATATTGCTGTAGATTTTGGCCCTTTGGGCCACGATAGTATCTAACTAACGAATGTCGATTTCATCTACTTAATAAGACTCCAATCTGCTTGACCGGAGTCCTGAGTGGATGATACAGACATAGGTTAACGATTTACTTTTACTTATCCAAAAATTACACCTCGTCACTCGTCAGCCGCTAGTTCAGCCTCCGGACTCGAAGGAAAGGGCTATGTGACAGGTAGTGCGTAAATCCGGTACCTTGGACCAATTTTGTTGTTGTTTGACAGGCGGGCTTCAAAGATAAAGCCGCCAAGTAAGGTCACTACAAAGACCGTACCCTGAACCTAACTGGCGTACTTCGCATAGAGAACCGCCAGATGTACACCAGAATTGCGACTCAGAATTGGTTCAGCAAATTCAGAGCAAGCTCTCGTTAAGGTGATCTGCATAACATTTTTCCATTCCTATGGGGGTCCGGCAACCCCGCACGGAAAAGAAATCTTTTTTCCTTTTCGTCTACGAGCCTGCAAGCCTACGAGGCAGGCTGTAAGGCTTTACGGACGAAGGCTTAAAGTACTAACGAACGACTTATGATTTTATATTAAGACAAGGAAGAGAGAGAAAACTATCTAGAGGACAGGCGGCCGGACGCAGACTATATACACATGAATGCCCAGGCGCGCCCCTGGCGGCGCCCATTCCCAATCGTCCCAGCTTCCCAAGTGTCCAAAGGACTGGCGATAGCCTGGCGGCCTGTCGTCAGCCGTACGCGCTCGATGGGTTCTCTAGTCGGGCCTGTTTGGCATCGCGAATCGCAGTCGTGTTCGAATGCATTAGTGTGCGATGCTTGGTTGCGTAGGGTCGCGGGTCGGTGGGTGGCCAGATTAGGACCCAGGGGCAAAGTAGACCTGGTGACGGCTTGCCGGAGCTTCATTCGAGCCGTGGATCGTTAAATAGACAAGCGGCGTACACGAGCAAGCCATCCACCGCAAGGTTTCATTCTGTTACAACTTCACGACTGGTTGCTAACGCTCATCATGCCACGTCCAGCAGGCTGTTCGACAAAGCAGCTTACTTCGGAAGAGAGAAAATCAATCCGCATCATGCACTTCCAAGGAGGGCTCTCAAGACAAGAAATCTTTGATCAATGCAACGGAAAATACACTATCCATCAAATCTACTATGCTATACGTTCGAACACCGACTGTAACCACTTTGAAGACCAGGGCAGGAATCCTTTTTTAGATGGGGAGCAGACCCATCACCTTCTGGACTACGTCACTGGCTCAAAAGCTGGCCGTAGGGCTCCTTGGGCTACACTTTCTGTGCGCTGTTTTGCAATTCTGGGCATTCAAATTGGGATTGAGTGCATTAAATCAACCCTCAGACGCTTAGGACATAAGCGTTACGTTGCTTGCCGCAAACCTCATCTTACTGAAGCCAATCTACAAGCCCGTCTAGCATGAGCTCAAGCCCACGAGCATTGGACTCCTGAGCAGAGGGCTAAGATCCTTTGGACAGATGAGACTTGGGTGACTGGCGGCTGTCACCGCAAGCAATATTTTGCTCGGTTGGCAGATGAGATTTGGGATGAAGATTGTGTTCTGGGAAAGTGGCAAAAACAAGAAGGCTGGATGTTTTGGGGATGCTCTTCGGGGATCCCTGGCCATCAAAAGGGACCCTGCCTCTTCTGGGAAAAGGATTAGGGCACAATCACAGCAAACAGTTATTGTAGCCATACGGTTCCTCTGATCGATGGCTGGATTACTTTTTGCCGAAGCATCCTGGGCATGAACTTAACTCTCACGCAAGACAATGCCAGTAGCCATGTGGCTGCTCTCACGATCCTGGATCTGATCGAGCGGGGAGTGACTATCATTGAGTGGCCCGCATTTAGCCCAGATCTCAATCCTATTGAGACAGTCTGGTGCAAAATGAAGGGCTACATTAAAATCCACTACGGCCTCATTGAGCGGCCCTCATACGACAATCTACGGCAATGGGTGAAGCAAGCTTGGGATTCAATCGATGAGGAGCTGATCAGTGACCTTCTTGCCAGCATGCCGGAGCGCTGTAAGGATGTGATTGTTGCCGAGGGCAGACACACCAAGTGGTGAGGGAGAGGGAACAGGAATAGCTTCTAATTGAGTAATAACCGAGAGGGAATAGGAATAGCTTCTAATTGAGTAATTATCAAAGCCTTCAACTATTACTTTGATGCAGTGATGCTTGCCTGCCTCGTAGGCGAAAAGCAAAAAAGATTTTCTTCTCGTGCAGGTGTAATATTTCGCCCTGTAGCCATAGTAGTTCTTACATTCCATCAAAACCAGGTAAATTCATCGAGTCACGCCCCTACATATGGTAGCTTCTACTATTTCTGACTATCCAGACACAGTTGAATGCGTTTTCTCGAGCCTTTTCTCTAAACAACATTGCAACGGTTGCTGATATTGCATCCACCAATATATGAAAACCATCAGCCCTTTCTGTTGTCCTGTCCACATACTCCCATGCTATACAAAGATAAGAACATCTCACGATCATCTCACCGATCCCTCATCTGACCCGTCCCAAGACATTTTCTCCGATCCGTTGACTTCGCACCTTTCCAAACCCCAGCTGCCGCTTCTCTTCCTTCAAAATGCTACGAACGTTTGCTGCGTTCGCAGCTTTCTTGGTTCATATCATGGTCCGCTGTCACTTGCTCAGCGATAAAGTAAATATATCACCGGACCAACCAACCGACCTGTACTTCGTCCTTCCTATAGATCCTCAGCGAAAAAGCAAGGGAAATCACTCTCGCTAGATCAACCTCTTGACATCTGGTTTCTGATCCTGTCGTGAATCCCTGCCGAACCTGCCGTCGCCCTTTCGCTGACACGTAAAGCCGCTTTCCGCGGATTCTTCAACACTACGAAATGCAAACTCGACTTGCGCAGCTTCAAGAAATTTCTGCAGTTGATGGAGCGGGACTGGAGCAACGAGTTATTCTTCTGCCACAGATGCGAGCGGCTCCATCGTTTCGATCTTTCCTAGAAGCCAAACTACGGTTTTCATAATGCGTTCTTCGAGTTGCCCTGCGACGCCGATATGAATGGTCATGGAGACTTGTAACTCAGGTTCCACCACGTCCAGCTAGTTATGAACGCACATTTCTATGGGCCGTCGAGAGGGCTGCATCCCCATCGACTCGAAATAACCGTCGCACGCATTGGAGAGGTTGTTGGAAGACAAAAGACCGCGTGCGGGTCATTCAGGACGAGCTTTTCGTCGAGATATGGCGCCGGATCCACTTTTATGGTACACGCAAGGAGAACAGGGACAAGTTGGCGTTATACAAGAGAAGGCACATTTGCCCTCATGTCACCACTTATAACATTGAGCAGGCTTCTGTGACAAAGGAGATGCAGCAACTCAGAAGAATCAAGGTGTTAGCAGAGCTGGGGTCGGGAAATAACCCTCTGGATGCTGAGGCATGTCACGACGTCCCAGAGTGGCGTTCGATCTACCTCACAGATTCTACAACTATCATTATGCCTTCCAAGATTGATGGTGGGCATGACACGGAGCGGTTGCAGATTAGCGTCACTTCTTGCCATCAGCTCGGCTGCTGTCGCTCGCTATCTGACTAGAAATGGGACAATTTCTCAACCCTATACACGAAATACCGGCCCGGCCGGGTGACGCGTCAAAATTGCCTCGTCTCCGACCACCAGCCTGGCACGATGACAGAACGCTGGGAGAGAGACCCCAGAACACCTGCTGCGAAGAGGGTGCCACACGCCCATAGGCTTGGAAATTTGGGATACATTAAACACGGTTTGGAAAGATGAGGTTGTAGTTAAGCTTATATCTAAAGATATCCAGACTATGCCAATTGTTCTTTGACGAAAGACTACAGAGGAGACAGATAAGCCATGAGTCAACCGTGGCCAGCTTTCTATGACGAATTTTAACTGTGTACGACATGAATCATCACTTATGGTTAGTGACTTCTCCCGCAAACGAAACAGCGGGATTGAATCTACTAGTCTCCATGTCTACCTCACATGAACCTACCTGGTCTATCAAGCACGGAAGTTACATTCTCGTGGCTCCTCTTTCCTCAAGTCGTCTGGTTCGATTTCCCTTGGGTTTAGCGCTGATCCTGCACTATTCCTTAATATCAGATTTATCTGCCTCTGTTACTCCCTTGATTCTATCATTTTGAAATTCTTTGATTGTCTCCCTCATTCGTTCGGGAAGTATTCAGAGATGATCCCCTCTGCTTTTTTATCAAGTACTAAGCCTTTCCAAACCGTTGTAGCCGTCACAACGGATGCCAATAAACGCAATGAATTCATGGAAGTAATCACCGCGATTTCCAATGATGTGAGCAGTCTGCCAGTATACAACCAATTTATTCGACGGGGCGCCCCACGAGTACGCAAAGCCATTCCTTAGCAAACACAGCGTGGTATCGGCAGCAGGGATAGCACCAACGCCAATATCGACCCCAGCACCCAGAAGAACAGCAACAAAGTGGCTGTTGGCAGCGGAAGCAAGGCGGCTAGAGCATACACGCACACCAAAATTCATAACTACAACCATATCGCTCGTGGCAACGATGATGCTGCCGGTCGAACGGGTTTTGGAACCAACGACGATGACGGCAAACACATCCATACACATCATCATACACATACCCATTATCATCACACCTGCAATCAGCCTTATCCACATCAGCATAACTGCCCGGTTCCGTCCCCGCAGGGCGCTGAGAACGAACACACCATAAATCTTTTCTTGAAATTTCAATTAATGAAGTTTTTACGACACTGAAGTCCAGGCTCTTAGAAACAAGGTTAGAGGAGCATTAGGAAAGGCGGAGAACAATATGTCTGGAATGGGAAACGATGTGCATGAGTTGCAAATATTGTTAGAGGAAGGCTTGGGTCGGGGGAAAGGGGAGGGGGAATGAGATGGGCTGGAGTGCAAATTTGTAGGACGGGAAGGAGAAGGGGGAATTGGGGAGGAGAAGAGGGAACAGGAGTCAGGGTGGAGGCTGGGGAGTTGAGAGAGGAAGGAGGGGGCGGAGACGACTGGGAGGGGAAAGGGGATACACAGGCAGGATCGGGCGGTCCTCAGACAAGTATAGCTCACCGACCCGTTCTTTCTGAGTCGTTGACAGCGCTGGCCGATTATGACTTATATCGAAGACCAAGGAGCCCAATGCAAGTCCGGAACGGTCGGAACTACTGTTGTCGACACCGATGGATATGGTCCGTGCACGGGACACACACATGTACAGTAGATAGCCAGACCTGCGGGCTGGAAGAGGACTTCTTCCTCTCACCTCCAATTCGCTTCACGATAATACCGATTTGCGCTCTCGCCACAACTTCACATTCTTGAACTTAACCTTGGTCCTTAGTAACTACGATTACAGGGCGAGGTACTATTGATTTCACGGCGTGTACGC
The DNA here is from genome assembly GCA_025802455.2 of Iodosphaeria phyllophila. Lineage (NCBI taxonomy): Eukaryota > Fungi > Ascomycota > Sordariomycetes > Amphisphaeriales > Iodosphaeriaceae > Iodosphaeria > Iodosphaeria phyllophila. The sequence continues at coordinate 5,654 of JAOYMO020037590.1, read as the reverse complement.
ACGAGTCAAATGCGTCGAATAGATGAAAGTGATGAACTGGCTGGCTAAATCCAGGGGTTACGCTTGCCTTTTATCCTTCAATAACGTTGTCTCCCCAGGCATCTATTAGATAGATAGCCTTTGACGCCTTTCTAAGGCAGTCAGTGGGCTGCACCATTTAGATACATATCATACAAATGTAACAATCTATGGTGCATAGCAGGCTCTAGAATGCCGTCACAGTTCTCATCTCTCCTATCGTTACCATTCGAATACCCGTATTAACACTTTCAACACTTTTCTCTTCCACTGCGTTATCGTTGTTCAACCAGCTTTTCCTCTATTACTAGATGAGCTATTATCCATCCTATTACTTGCGGCAGCATTCCTGCTTATGTACTCTACACAAACTGACCTGGTCCAGATCTAGCCCTTCTCTTTTAGATTGCTCTGCTAATCAACAACAACATCACTGCTTTTTTCCGTCGACCAATCTCATTATCCCTCACAACACTTTAGCTGCTGCTGCTCACTACCAATCCGTAAAGCTTCACAGCACGAATGTGTGTTTTGAACGTGGCCTTACCATAATCATAAGAATGGAAAAAGATTCAAATATGCTCGCATTTAGCTAATCTGGAATAAGCCGGTATGTAGCCTTTTACAATAATGGTAATCGCCAGACAACTTTCAAGTCGTGTTGTTCTCCCAAGATTCCAATTCAAGGCTTGCAGTAGTTACTACAAACAAGCCAATCAGTGCATTTTCCATGGGGTGTGGTGCTTAGGTACAGTACTGATACGTACTTGATGGAAGCTGCAGTGCGTTATCGCTGGCCGTATCTCAGTGGGTCTCCTAAATCTATGGGAGCTGTCGCCAAAACAGATATTTTCCAAGGGTTTTTTTTTTTTTCGCAGAAGCTCGCGCCGCTTACTTCACGGCGAATTGGCTTCTCCCCTCCACTAGACAGCCTCACGAACCTAACGACGATCAATCCAGCACCAATACCATCACGATGACCAAGATCGACTTTATTCTCCACGAGTCGGCGCTCGGGTATGCGATCTTCAAGGTGGTTCACCAGCAGGACACAGTCGGTCTTCGCTTGAAAGAAGTGCAAGATGCCGGGCAAGATCTTGCCAAGTTCGGCAAGATGGTGCAGCTAGTGAATTTTGGACCTTGGAGGAACGCGGCGGATGCACTGGAGAACATCAATCTATGCTCAGAGGGAATCATGTCGGACTACCTCAAGTCGGTGCTTGAATTGAATCTACCGGCGGCCAAGAAGAGCAAAGTGGTATTGGGTGTCGCGGACAAGAACTTGGCTGGATCGATCAAGGCGGCTTTCCCGGGAGTGGAGTGCGAGACGGGAGATACTTCGGATGTGTGCGCCAACCTGTTGCGCGGTGTACGTATGCACGCTTCCAGGTTGCTCAGCGGACTACAAGAGGGCGACGTGGAAAGGGCGCAGCTCGGTCTTGGTCACGCTTACTCGCGAGGCAAAGTCAAGTTCAACGTACATAAGAATGACAACCATATCATTAAGGCCATCTCCACGCTGGACAACCTCGATAAAGGCATCAACCTGTTTTCCCAGAAGGTGCGAGAATGGTACGGCTGGCACTTCCCCGAGCTATACAGCATCGTGTCCGAGAATCTTCGTTACGCCCGCGTCGCTCTATTCATCGGCGATAAGTCCTCATTATCAGACGACAGCGTGCATGAACTAGCGGCCATGGTCAACGAAGACGAAGAGAAAGCCCAAGAGATCATCTCCAAGGCCAAGATCTCTATGGGGCGGGATATCGCTGCTGTCGACCTGACCAACCTCATTTCCTTCGCTGACCGTGTTGTCAAGCTGGGCGAATACCGCAAGATGCTCTATGACTACCTGGTGCAAAAGATGAACACAGTCGCTCCCAACTTAGGCGTCTTGATAGGCGAAGTTGTGGCCGCCCGCCTCATCATGAAGGCTGGCTCTCTCACCAATCTTTCCAAGTACCCAGCCTCCACCGTCCAGATCCTGGGTGCCGAGAAGGCCCTGTTCCGTGCTCTCAAGACCAAGGGCAACACCCCCAAGTTCGGACTGATCTACCACAGCACATACATTGGCCGCGCCAACCCCAAGGACAAGGGACGTATCTCCAGATATCTAGCCAACAAGTGCTCCATTGCCAGTAGAATCGACAATTTCACTGAGCAACCCACCAAGAAATTTGGCGAGGTCTTGCGACAACAGGTCGAGGACCGCCTAGAATTCTACGCCTCTGGCAAGAAGCCGCAAAAGAACAGCGATGCCATGGTAAGACCACACAGAACCCAACCCTACCTGTATTAATGTATTGATATATTGATGTATTGATGCATTGACTAACGCTCTTGCAGGACAAGGCTGTGGCAGACATTCTAGCTGACGGCGGCTCTATGGACGTTGATGAAGAAATGCTGGATGCACCTCTGCCCGGGGATGAAAAGAAAAAGTCCAAGAAAGACAAGAAGGACAAGAAAGGCAAGAACGAGAAAAAGGACAAGAAGGAAAAGAAGAGGCGACATAGCGAAGTCAACGGCGACGACGACGACGATGTCGCCGCATCCAAAGCAGCAGTCGACGGCGAGAAGAAAAAGAAAAAGAAGCGCAAATCTGAGGTCTCGGTTGCGTAGTTTAGGGATCCCCGGACCTAACTAGCTAGCTAGCTTATGACGCAGGATAAGCTCGGACCTACGCGAACGGGCATTTTGGGCTACTGGTGTCTGGCGTTTTGTGGTCTCTGTATCTGTATGGAGCTGTTTCGCGATGTGCGTGACGATGGTTCATAGCACAATAATATCTTCATGCCACGTCACATTTATTCCGTGTCTTGTTTCTACGTGCTTGTCTCGCTTTCAATGCCAACGCCGTAAATGTCGGGTTCTGAACATGTTCCAACGACTATCTCCTACCGCATTCCGTCTTGTTCCCCAGAACTAGATAGGAGGGACGGTAGTGGGATTTCATCAATAGGCAGGCACGAGAGAGAAGTTATACCTGGCATGGATTCTTATGGGTTGATCAAGGTTCCGTTGCCGAGATGGCTTACTTTTGTTCGGCCTCGAGACAGTTTGGCTTTTGCAGGCCCACGTTTTGCTTTCATTCGCTTCCTCTGGGCTTTTCCAACAGCGTCATTATCAATTTTCCCTTGATGACAGCTAAAGAGTGCATGGGGCTTGCACTGCTTGCCGGTATGAGATGCCGTGCAGTGTCCGAAAACGATTACAAGGAAGAGGGGTGGGAAGAGGAGGGGATAAGTATCTAAGCATGCAGACGAGCCAAGCATAGTTCGAGCCACTCCGGCAATTTCCGCTTTCTACTGGTCCGACCAGTCTATAACGATTACGCGCTACAACGATATCTCACTTGAGCGATGGAGGTAGTGTGTTTCTTTAAAAACTCTATGCAAATTGATTGATACAACAATGCTCGTCCTGCTGAGTAATGTACCAAGACCGTTCTAGCAAGGTTGGGAGATTGGGTGGTTTTGCCTTTCTTAGTTGATTCCTTTGCCGTGTCTATAGAGACGTTTACGTCAACATTGACTGAGAATAGTGGAGACCTTGACATATCTTGCGTTGGGGACAGAACTCAATCCAGAGTGATATCAACAACACAGATCTGGCCGTTGTCTCAACTCCTGCCATCTGTTACCTCACGATGCGGGCATAAACCTTAATAATAGCATCCAGCGTACAGAGACGACTTGCTTTTGCAGACGAGTAACGGGCTTTTATTCACAAGATTAGGGTTCGGTCAGATTCTAGGACACGCTTTCCACTTTTTCCATAGCTTTTCCTAACGCAGTCATGTATAAAATGTGAAGTCTCACTGTAGCGAGACCCAGCTACTATAACGATGCCACATCCCTACATCTTAGGAATCGGCCCGGCGTTAGCCAAGCGGATTTATAACACAGGGTTGCCTGATACTCGGTCAGTATCGTCACATCCCCGTCTGGCTGTACCGCATTTCTCCCTCAAGCTGGACCGCTCGGTCCCCCTCCCACGCGGCAAAAGACATAGAGCGTAGGGCCTTGCTTGACGGCTGGTTTTAACCGCCCGCTCGGAAATTCGGTTGCATAGATCAGAGCCTAACACTTTACGTAGACGGGTAAAGCCAACTAGTTGGTTCTTTCGCCTGAGCCTGTGGTAGAAAAACCAGTGTCCAATATCTACTCGGAGGTAGCATGGACCACATAAGCACAGCACGAATTATGTAATGCCGTGCTCGTTCATAACCTTTGCATCCATTTGATAAATAGCAGAATTAGTGGAAACGAAGCAGCTCAAAATTGACACAATTTGGATTCTTCTGATTCTTGAAGACTTGGTTGGTCCAATGTGCAGTTTGTACGAAACATGGTTGAATTTGAGCTAGAATACCATGGTTTGCTAGACCCGAAGGTGCATCCTCTACTGTACTGTCTACAGTGAGACGATACTGGTCATGTTACACCTTGTATGGTACTGAGGGTCCACGAGCTACGGGTATTCACATGACTATTCGAGGGCCCACAACGGGCTGCAGTGGAGTGCTCTAAATTTTTATATTACATCAAGGCCTCACGGTGACTCTATCTGCAGACCCATGGTCCGATCGATGTACATTGACTAGCCTGCAGAAGGATGGTACGGATTGTGCCGAGCTATCTTCAAAGCGGTGTGGGGCGGCAGATAACACAGTTTCTGCCCCTCGAAGTTGGGGGTGGGATGATTGCGGTTTTCCGCGCGAAGGGACGGAGCGAATTATATTTGACTATTGAGATGGCATTGATATTGTGTCGTCCGTTGCCGGTACTTGGTTCTCCCGGATACTTTGAGCTCCTACGGGGAGATTCTACTTGATGCTTGGTTCGCTCACCAGGTAATGAACAAGGATATATACTGGTGCAGGCTCCAAATATTTCGGGTGAACCAAGTTGGTGTCGGTGTAATGTCTACATCCACTGACTTGATCTGTTTGATCTCACCGAGCAACTGTTCGGATCAAGCCAATAGCGTTGGCTCTAGCCCGGCCCAACGGAAAAAACGGCCAGTCTCGATCCGAGAAAGTGCGTCGTCCATCAACGCGTGCAACAAGAGACTGTTTTCATAGAAAACGCAAGCACGGAAGTCTATGGTGAGCAATTGATATCATCATTGGCGATAGTTTGTTTCTAATTTTTGTTTTGTTTATGTAATCTAGTCCCAATCAGGCGTCAAACACCATCATCTGATCACGGGAGCAAAGAATCCCCCTCCCAAAGCCGCAGTAGCCGTCCTCTTTTAAGGGTCCATTCTCTCCTTTTCCTTAAGCGTCGTCTCAGAAGTGGCAATGCTCGTTGCAGGCATCGTATTGACCCTTATCAACTCCCCGGTCAAGTACGAGTATCGTTGCCGAGCCCCCCTGTCGCAATTTCCCTCCCCCGCATCCTCCACTGGCGTGAACAACGCTGTCCTGACCACGGCCAGGGAGTGCACGGGATTAGGGGGTCGGGTAGGCGGCCAGCGTTTATGTATTCTGTCGAGCAACAGTATCCTTACCATGGGTATGCACTGCGCTGCCGTCGCAATCGATATGCTGCACGACCAAACTGTGTTTTTCAATGCTGCCCCGTCTGTGACCGTAATGGTTAGAGCACTTGGAACTACGAGGTGTGTGCGCA
>JAOYMO020037504.1:0-12593 GCA_025802455.2 Iodosphaeria phyllophila | reverse complement strand
TCCCCCAGCAGCGCGACACAAGTCTAATTGGCTTAGCACGCTTCACCGTTGCTGAATTGGGCAAGACCCTTCGTACTTACGTCACAGCTGCCGATCCATTGTCTGTGATGCGACGCCCATTCCTTCCAGATCAGAAAAAAAACAAAACGGATCTGGAGAGCAAGTTGGAAACAAGTTTATGAGTTTATGTTGTCGCAGAGAAGGTGGTTGATTGGCGAGATTCATGCAGTGATGATGCATCCACGGATCAGGTCATGGGCTGGAGTCTGGCCTGGATAACGAGAAAGGGAGAAGAGCGCTCGAATATATAAAACCAGGGCTCGCAACCCATTTCGTTGTTGGTTGAATTCTTTACTACAAAACTCTTACTCATCTTCAAATCATCAGCGAATATCTATCAGCTACTATAATCACATAGCTCCCGCAATTCCGCCATATTTTTGGTTCCACAATTATTACAGACTTTGCACATCACATTTGTCAAGATGCCTCTATTTTCTAGCCGCAAGCCAGAAGAGCATGTTGAGCACGAACCAGTACACGAAGAGCCTAAGCGACAGCATTCTATTTTCAACCGCAATAACCGCTCACCTTCACCTGTGTCCACCACACGCACGTCTCATTCATCCAATACTAATAGTTCAACCTCAACTACCAACACAGGTACGTTAACTGGACGCAGCATACCAGACTTGGGTTTCGGGATCAGCGAACTAACATTTCCACTGGTGTGAACAGGCCGTAAATCCATTCTGTCCCGCTTTGGCCATGGCCATGATTCTGAACTCGACCCGTCCATCGTGCAAGCGCAGGAACGCGTGATGCGGGCCGAGACTGCGGAGCGGGATGCGGATCTAGCTCTTGCCAATGCGAGGCGAGAGGTTCGAGAAGCTCGAGAATCTGCGAAAGCACTCGATGTGGAGGCCAAGGAAGAGGCGAGAAAGGCAAAGATCAAGTCGTATCATGCACATGAGGTTACTAAGAGGCAGAAACAACTCGGTCGTAAGTTCTACAATTCCATCTACCTTTGAAGATTTCCTGCATATAGAAAGAAATTATCATTAACCTTTGCTCAATTAGGTCACGAAAAATTCGTTTGATCGGGTTGAAATGAACCATGACACTGATGGAAGTGTATGTTGAACACGCGCTGAATCGTTTTAATATTTGGTTGAAATCCAGTCGTAACTTGATGTTTAATTCTTAGTTCTTGGCTTATTTTTGCAATTTGATAAACTTAATTGTGTGTTATATTTTTTGTAGCATAGTATAATGTTCATTGAAATCTAGTAAAATGCGTTTCGTTTGATATTTGAACATCAGTGGAATAATTGCGATTATTCATGCACGTAAACTCCATGGCTAGATCGCTCGCCCCCCAAAACTTGGTTGCTCAAAATATTCCCAGTTCTCCATTCGTATGTTCCGCTTGTTACAACTCAGCGTATCCATTCGTTCAGGCTATGACGGGATAAGAACTGAAAACCCCCACCCAGGATCAGCAGAATGTACCTGCGTCAAGTTTGTCTTCAAATAACATGTATGCTCGTTCCCGGTATCCCCATTAAGCACTCCCCAACCGCAGCCACCGCAGCCATCCGTCGCGGCGCATGCGTCAATGCAACTCGTCATGTTGACCGTCTTGATTGAGCCAATGTCCGAGCCGCCAGGGCCGGAATAGTCTATCCCGCAGTACTCACGAAATTGCTTCGCTGTGTTGTTAGTTGCCTTGGTAGCTGGAGATGTATAAACGGTGTTGTTGCTACCTGGACAGGCGACCTCTGATGATGGAGAGGAGGTTGGCGAGGAGCTGGTGGCTGTCTGGGTGCTCGAGGTCGCTGTGGAAGTTCTAGATGAGATAAGCACTTCATTAGCAACTGAAAGATGTGACAAAATATCTTGTTCTATTTTGAACATCTCTGCCAAAGCTCAGGACACCAAAGCTGAACATACGCAGAAGCTAGCGCGGCTTTCACCTTGTGCAGGTCATTCTGCGAAGTGTGCAGGTTTTGTTGGCTAACACCCAACCCAGCACCGAGCCCAATGACAATAAACAGCAATATAACTGCTGTAGCCAAAACAGCGAGAAAGGTTCCGCGTTTTGTGGTCCCGCTTGCATTCTCAGATTTTGACACCATCCCCGTTGGTGCTGCCATGCTTTTCTGGGAAACATAGTTGTTGGCGACCTGTGGGTAGTGTTGCGGCCCATCGGAGCCAGAATAGTCGGTCGGCATATGCTGATGCTGCTGGAAAACGGCCTCCTTTTCGTTCTGGTCCATCTTTCAAGCGCCTCGCTGAGGTAGACTTTTGCTCAGGCAGTGTTGCGTTTCCTCCTCCTTCTTTTTTCCCTCGGAACATTTGTTTAGTCGTTCGCCCTATTAAGTCGCCGCAAACAATCCATGAACTTGGAATGGATGTCCAGGCCGAAGCCTTAAGAGGTCCCACTACATTCGTCAGGCCCTTCGCGAAGCCATAGCCCCCAATGGAGTATGTTGTAATTAGGTTCCCCGCCCTCCATTAACACTAAACACGTTTAAGGGCCATTGTGATCTCTGCCGTGTTGTGCTGCCCGGGAGATTGCAGGGCACATACCGCGCGCACAGACATCTGCCCCCAACCCTCCATCGTCGCACGTCGACCTGTGGCTTCTCCTCCCTCCTCTTGATGCCGATCCGCTTTTTGCTATTAGTAATGATACCTTTTAATTGATTTTCCCGCGCGACTGTTTGATGCTTCTGCGTCTGAACATCTCTGACGGACGGAAAATTTTGCCAGAGTGCAGACAGCTTGTCGATAGGGAAACGCGATCACACCGCCATCAGTAGATACTGGTATCAGTCAGATGTCAATATCAGCGGAATAGGGACCTTTCACGCCCAATTCTAGTGAGGGGCGTTGCTACGCAGTACATACTGTAGTAGTTCGCGTTCGGTTGGCTAATTTTAGTAAACAGAGCTGAACCATCTGCTGCGGAAGTAGTCCTCCGGGGTGTAAGATGTTAGCGCGATACTTGCTAACGCTATTCGATAGGTTATGTATGACATTGGTTCAGCTGTTGCAGGGGGGCTTCAATGATGTGACTGATTGTCCCAGAACGCGGTAATTACTGTACACTTTTCATAGTTTCCTGTCCTCGCTTAGATTCTAACAGCGAATAGGAACTGCTTTTGGCAAAATGTTGTTTGCCAGATACCCTGTAACCGCATCCGATCCCTGATGCAACGACCACAATAATGCAACAACGCGAGATCACAAATGATTCTACCTCTTGTCGGGAGTTATCCTACAAATACCATGTGAACGTATTTCAGGAACATTAGTAATGGTCCGATTCTACCATGTGCACTTGAATAGTTTGGCTTTCTCCAGTTTAAAGGAGATCGGGTGCAGTGACAAGACTCACAGGTCTATCTGTTGAGAACTGATAGAGACCTCTGCAAAGTAAGCAATGAGTGCGAAGTGACGGGCACCGATGTAGTGGAAGCTTGTGAAGATGTAGCGCTCGGGTATGGACCTTTGCACGGGTTTCGATAGGCTCACTCTCTCGGGTCATCCACACACCGGAATTGAACTCAATTGAAGTGTAGTATACTACAGTGTCTTGAGCCAATCGATGGTCTAGCTCCAACCACACTCTCCATACCGCATAGCGTGAGCATACGAGATACATAGTAAATGTTCCGCGCTCAGATTTCACATTCTGGAGGACTGTACAGATGCTGGTGGCCGCACCGTACTGTGTACTCTCGCATTTCTGTAAACCATACCAGGACTTCCTTCTAAAACTGATAACAATAATGAATTACTCATAGATATATCAATGAGTTGCGCAACTAAAAGTTTTCTTTCAACCTCCTTCGTGTGCGAGTGTGGCCCTAAGGGACATCTCCGAAAAAAGCGGGAAGAAGCATGTCTGCAGACAAGATCCACACCTCCTGGGAGGGTTCAACAGAACGGGGCATTTTAACAGCAAAAAGCCATGTCTTAAACCAACCGCAAAAGCCTAACAGATACAAAGTCAACCCTCCCGCCTGTACCGGTTTTCTCTTTTGGTTCCGTCTCCTATTTGAAGCCCCAGGCACTTCCTCTGTTATGAAAACAGACCAATCGCAAGCTCTAAGAAACTGCGTCTCAGTCTTGTCCCATGAGGGCATTCCAGTTGTCTCGGTGCTTCAGACATCCAATATATGGATCTGAACACTAAGATAGCGCACAAGATTTTGCGAACTGTACCAAGTCATGTGACTGTAATTACCCCTCCACCCTGATCCACATTCTATCCCCTGAGTTATTTCACAGCAACGTTTATGGAACCACGATACCTACCATTGCCAGCCCTTTTTGTCACCGTGTTGATGAGATCGTATGCGTAAATATCCTAGGATTGGAAGTTGGTCTGCATGAATGAACTTTGTCGTTCCGAACAAATACAGAACCTTATCCCTGGACCGTGAAAACTGACCACCTGGGATTGCATGGGCCAGCTACCACGAGAGGGCTCAAGCAAACGTACTATATTGACGTGTGGGCTGAATTGCCGGAGCCAGAGGTCCCTCGAACCAATCAATTTTCTTTACTTCTGCCCACCAGAGTTTGGTACAGGTGAACGGGCCTGAATGTAGCGAATTTGCTATCAGAGTGGTCCGAACGAATGCTATTCGGAGGAAATCTGGGGCTGATACCGGGTGGTCAGTTTTCACGTTCTTGGAGATGGGTGTTGCACTTGCCCGGCTCGGGATGTTACTTGGGTTGGCCCGGTAGGTGGGGTTCTACGTTACAGTACTCACTTGGCAGGGGAACTGCCGGAGCAGACAAGCTTTGATTCCCGGGTCCAAAACAGGATGGCAGAACCCTGCTTTGAAGCGAGGAGAAAGATATTTAGTGGAGAGAACTTGAATGCAATTCGGACCCGGACAAGGTTTAAATTATCTACCAGACACCGGTACACTCTCCTCTACGCTTGACAGTCTGATAACTAGGGCAAGTCAAGCCTAATCCACATGTATTCTTGATCGATCTACCCAGGGTTGGTCAGCGATCTAGCCTGGCTAAGTTGCATCTATGTTGGGGCCGTGCGCATAGAGAAATCAAAGGTAGAAGCCAACCTCTTCAAGGGAATCATCAGGGTTTGGGGATAGGGTGTAGATATTTGGACCGGTACTACAACTTAATTTCAGGCTAAAATCGATTGAAATTTAGTCTAGTCAATGGAAAATCGAGCAGAGATTATGGGATTGCAGTATTTCGCTTGCTATCATAGTATGTGGTGGCAGTTGTGAGTGGAAAGACCAGGAGCTAGTTTGTATAGGTACTTGACATTTACCCCGGCGCCCTAGGCACGGCGTTCAAAGGTCTTGGGTGAGATATTCTAGTGGTAAAGCGTCTCAGTCGTCCTCCAAATAAGCGCCAGGTGGCCTGGGCACCCACCCACGCCGACACAGAGGTCGTGGGTTCAAATCCCACAAGCCCAAAGGTGACCGCGGTGGAGGAAAGGTCGGCTACATTTTACGGGAGGCGTATTTCATGGCGGAGTTACGATGAATTTGCCCTGAAATGATGTTTTATTATAGTCTTGTCAGTTGCTCGGTAAAACAATACGCAGCGTGTTCATGTATCCTTGTGTAACGATGTGCCTCGTCGGCGAAAGGGTCTGTCATAGCTTTTATCATAGTAGCTGCATACGGACCAAATAAACTTGATAAGAAAATTGAAAAAAAAGTTACCCCGGCAAGTATGACATTTCTTACTGTACGCGCTTCTGCACGCGATAGCTTCATATTTTTCTCGCCGAGAGTTAAGCCTAGCAGAACCAGAGGGATTCACAAGACGGCGTACCCATCGGAGATATCGCGTCATATGGGACTTTACATAATCAGATTTATAAGCGATGGTGGATGTCATCGAGCGGACTCAGGACGGACATTGGTCTTAATGCCGTAAAGAACCCACATACCAGGATTTTAATCCCACGATGGACTTACGATAACGGACTTAGTCTTCATGAGATATTTAGGTACAATCACGTCGTTATTTAAATCGTGTTGATGGTCTCCATTCAGGATGGGGTGGGTGAGTCACTTCTGTCTTCACGGCTTGCTTGTCGATCGAGGCATCAGATACTCATCTAACTGAACCGATTATTGACTTGTCCTCTGACCAATTCTCCTCATTCTCTGTTCAAAATGTCGGCCTCAGCTCAACTATCCAATGTGCCTCTTCGCCAACTGGGCAAGGATGGCCCACTGGTCCCTGCCATCGGTTTTGGTCTGATGGGGATTTCCATGGCGTACGGCAAAGTGCCCGACGATGAAGAGCGACTGAGGCTTCTGGACCGAGCTTATGAAATTGGCTCCCGACACTGGGATACGTCGGAGTAAGTTACGTGTCTAACTTTTCGCTGGATTCGTTGGGCCTTGGAATCTAACACGCGTTCCTAGCTATTACGGCGACTGCATAGACCTTTTGGGCAAGTGGTTCCAGCGCAACCCCGAGAAACGTGCCGACATCTTCTTGGCAACCAAATTCGGCGCGGGTAAGGGAACCGGTGTAATGGATAGTTCGGGGGCCTACGCCAAAGAGGTGTGCGCTACCAGCATGAAAAGGATGAACGTCGACTACATCGACTTGTATTACATGCACCGCGCCAACCCTGAGACACCCATTGAAGAGACGATGAGTGCCCTAGTCGAGTTGAAAACGTAAGTACGGAAGCAGAGATATCGAGATTATCCCTTCCCCTAGAATACCTCGTCTGTAGATCTCTACTAGTCAGCTGCGCCTCGGATCGCCTGATTGATATGGAAAAGCAACTGATTAGTTATGATAGCGAGGGCAAGATCAAGCATATCGGGCTCTGCGAAGTGACGTCTGCAACAGTCCGACGCGCTGCCAAAATTGGTCAGATAGCCGCCTACCAAATCGAATACAGCGCTATTGTGAGAGATATTGAAGGCGAGGCAGGTACAAATCTGCTGGACGTATGCCGTGAGCTCGGCATCGCCACGGTCGCGTACTCACCGCTAGGGCGGGGCCTCCTCACGGGGGCCTTTAGCAACCGAGCGGCGGTGTCCGGTGCCGGAGACCTTCGAGAGAAACACTTCCCTATGTTTACTGAAGAGAACTTGCAGACCAACGCGGCTCTAGTAGAAAAACTGCGCCGACTGGCTAATAAGAAGTCATGCACACTGTCCCAGCTGGCGTTGGCCTGGTTGTTGAGCCAGGGTGAAGATGTAGTGCCCATCCCTGGGACTAAGAATATCAAATACCTTGAGGAGAACTGGGGCGCTCTACAAGTGCAATTGACACAAGAAGAAGAGAAGGAGATCAGACAGATCCTGGACGTCAAACAAATAGTTGGTGCGAGAGCGTCGGAACGAGCTCTTGGCATCATGATGATAGAGACAAGGGAGGAATAGTGCAAGACAGCCCCTCTGGCTTGTCGGAATCTTGAACTGGCTTAATAGCTCGATGATTTACTGCTGTGCTCTGAAGTCCGCCGTTGATTTCAGGATCGCTGATTACCTGATCGTTTGTTGCCTGCTCTCAAATCCTGACTGACACAAGCATTTGTAGGCTTATCGAATAATCCGGATCCTTATCTAGGCTCCCCGAATCTGTTCGGGACCGGCCTGATTCAGAACGTTTAGGACGCTTATGATTAGGTCGTCATATATCTAAAGCTTTCAAAACCCGACCAACAAAGTTATAAGCTAGTATCATGCACAAATTGATCTGAAGAATATGAACAAGAGTGCTATGTGATAAAACTTCGTGGAACAGCGTGCATGCCGAAAACGATTATAACATCAAAAAGATATAATGTAGAAGCAATATTTTCTCGTACTTGTATATCATTGCGCCTACAAACATTTGGCCGGGTGACGGGATTTACTGTGGGCAGCTGGATTCAATCTGGCAAGAAGACGAGAGAGCCGTCTATGATACTGCATGAGGGCAGACATGGCAACTAGTTGTTAATTGTGGGCTAGCATGGTCGGTTTCTGGAGGAAAACATCTACGATTGTATCCTGACGTTGTTAATCCGCACTGCCTGTACAGCGCAAAACAATAAGCTATGTCGTAGTATGACTATGCGAAATCCGCTTTTTAGCAGGTTTTGTACTTGTAATCCCACCGGAATGGATGAGTGCAAGGAAATTCGCGTGCAAGGTGAATTGTCATGCAAGCAAGCCGCAGAATCGTGGGAACCCAGCGCTTTAGTGGAAATGGTGCTCGCCCTCCCCCCTATCATGCGCACGGGCCCAGCTACAGGCGTGGCAGTTTTTCTGCTATCCAAAACTGAATTTGCTTCGCAGATGCTTCTGAGCAAAACTTAGTATAATTTTTGGAGCTTTGTATCCGTCGAAGGATTGCTACTTCTGTAGATACGCAGTCAGAGTGATTAGAAGCCCAAGGCTACATATATTGTGTTAGGAAATCACGACAAGGGTCCATGAGGTGTTATGTGCATAAGTCATTGTTTTATCCACATGAGCGTGTCTCAGAAAGCGTCGCGATTGCACTCAGTAAATCTGTCCACCATCTCAAGATGCGCGACGACTTGATCTGCGCATTGGTACCTCAACAGGACGGTCTCACCCAAAACGCCACTACTACACCAGAGCAATCTGTTCCCTAATTTTTCTCCCCATACCCTGGTATCGTCTTTCTCCAGTACCTTGCCTTGCAACCATGGCTTGAAAGCGCTTTCCCAAACAAGGCGACAATGCAACAGATGCACACAGACCCAAACCCTCATCCTGCACAGCTGCTCTAGAAGCCGACTCCATTGCTATGACCAGCACGCGCAAACTCGTGTCGGAATGCATCAAATCGAGAAATCCATAGACCTCGCCCTATGTGCGGTATCTCAGGATCTTGACAAAGCCAGCCCAGGACGGCAGCTCCTGCTCGCCCAAGGACAGAAGGTTAAGCTCCGCTGCGCCGACGCCGTATCCTTTAATGCGGACTAGCCACGGATCAGTCACAATGAGGAAAACAGATGCGATTCCATGAGAATGTATGTGGAGACAAATCTTCGAGCGTGCGACTATGACGAGCGCTTGCACAACCCGAGATCGAAGCACAAAGCCGTTGCAAAGTTACACAATCACACTTCGAGATCGGCGAAACAGAAACAGAAACTAGGCTTGGCACTCACGGATATAGCCCCACTCGAGGGTAATAATATGGATTTTGCGCCATTCTTTGTCAACGCCCCATGTTGAGAGCGGCTTCCACTGGTCGACGTCGGTCTCGAACAGCTGGATCTCGTTGTTCCTGACGTCGAGGATGAAGCCTCGCAGCAGCTGGCCGGTCGTACAAGTCGGCATTGTCGCGTATTTTGCTGTTGAACAGCGTCAGGTGGAGGTGCTGTAGAACGATGAGGTTCGGCTGGAGAAACTTTCTGGAAGGCGGGCGGTGGTCGCGTGGGCTTTGAATGTTGTGCAGCCGAGGTTGGTGAAAAGGAGTGTAGATGAAGAGGTGATAGAAAGTCAATCCGTATTCGTAGAGGCTGTGGTTGCCTTTGCAATAGCTTGGAAGCATGACGAGGTGGATGTTTAGACTATCGCGATGAGGTTCGGGCGATGTTGTTTACGCGACGGGAGGAGGGGCGCGATATGCTACAACGCCGTCCGTAATGGCAATTTATCGGTAAACACACAGTACGATTTGACTGTTGAATTTATGTTCCCATGGCGAAGCCCAGAATTCACTGCTCAGGCTGCCGTCAATCCGTTTGTCGTTGGTTGTACATTGTACCAGGTAAATCGTCACCACCCGCGATCCTACTTTGCCATTGTTGCCATTATTATCGGGGTGCGATGATACCAATATCTTCTTCTGAATCGGCAAAGTACGCATCTTGATCTTCTCATGGGCTGCCACGATGTATTTTCAAAAGTACTGATTTGTAAATGTGGCTCCGACCGAATGTCCCGAATGGAATCCCAAGCAGCAGTATTTCGAGCGATAAAATGACCCCGAAACTGGATAAATACGGCCCAGGTGAACTTCAAGCAGGCCCAATATCAAATTCCGCCACACCACCTTGCTTCATCGTAGATCTTCGCCGCGTCAAAAGTACACCAGCGGCCAAACTGCCATCGTAGGAAACCACGGTGATCAAGAAAAGAAGCAAGATTTCGTTGGACGGCAGTGAAGGGAGAGACGTTACCTTTTATTATAGTACGGGTAGCACGAGTGGCTGATCTCGAGTGCCACCGCATTCCCAACAAAGGCGAACCCCAAGACCGGCCAACGTTTGTTCGACTTGATCATGCAACCGCATCTAATTTGAGAGACAATCGGGTTGACCAGCTCTGCCTGGGCGAATCGCTATCTCCTAGCAGGGTTGTGAAACCTAACCTGAGCCTGAACCCTAAATTACTGTACGGTATGCTCACGAAAAGGTAGTCGCTAGCAGACAAATCCTACCCTACAGCGTCATCATGTCATGCAGCGCATAAAAAGCAAGTCATTGGCGAAATGGACATTGTATTCTCACTCTCTCAGAAGCGATACACTCCATATCGAACCCTAGTTGCCCTCCTTTTAGCACACAGTGCTCTGACAGGAAGGACTCCTTTATGTACATTACATCATCATCCATGGTGCCGTGTCGTAGGAATGTGTATGTACCCATCCATCATGCTCCATAGCGTAGGGATGTAATGGAAACCCACCACCAGCAAAACCCTTGGCTTCCAAGAAGAACGAACAGAAGAAAAAGAACCCCCTTAAATACAAGGTCATGTATGCACTACAAGTGAATGGCCGTACTCGGTTGGGAAGTATGCACCTCAGAATGCTAAACACCACCGCCATGTTCCCCCATGAGAAACGTGAGGACCTGCGGAGAAAAGACAGGTGGACAAAATAGGTGGACTTGTTACTGGTTCCCATGTTCCAAGTCCCACTGCTTCCCGAATTTCAGGGAAGTGGAGGGAGCATCCGGATCGGCATTCTGGATATTGGTAGCATCGTCACCCTTGCCGTGGCCGTTGTAATTGCAGACGCCGTACCACTGAGGTAGGGCTGGGGAGCCAATGCCCGTGGTGCAGTAGCTGTAGCCACAGCCGACGAGGCCCTGGTCCTTGGATATGATGTTCGTGTAGTGGCCAATTTCGTCTTCAACACGGTTGCCGGCTTTGTACAAATCGTACTCGCTGTAGTAGGCGTCGACGGACATGCAGAGAGCGCCGCCCTGGCCGATTTCATCAGAGCCTTGCGATGTGCCCCAAGACCAGATGTTCTGGCCGGCAGTCCAGAAATTGTGGAGCCTGAGAGGGGAAGTTCAGTATAATAAAAAAAAAGAAAAAAGGCACCAATAGAGGGAGAAAAGAAGGAAAAGATAACTTACATGGTACCAGTATTCTTGTGGCCGTATTGGCAGGTATCCGCATTCAGCTGAGCCTCCGCAGCCAACTCCTCGCTCCACTGCAACATGTCCGCACCATGGAACTGACGCCAGAAATTGTGGCAATAGACAACAGCAGTTCTCCACTCAGCCACGTGCCAATCCTGAGGCATAGTCTGGAGCACAGTTCTATTGACTGCAGCCACAGCTACAGAATTGGAGTCATCATTGGTAGCAGCTGAAGCAGCGGCCGACACCACCTTGCTAGGAGTCGTAACAGCCGACACCACCACCTCGGTAGGAGTCGTAACGGCCGGCACCACCACCTCGGTAGGAGTCGTGGCGACCGAGATGGGGAGTCTGCCTTTTTGCAACTCGCTCACCGTGACAAAAACGACAGGAGGAGTCGGAGAATTGGGTGCGACAAACGTTGAGAGTGGCTGGTATGATTCCACGTGCGGTGTGTGCGTGGCTTTGTGCGGACGCTTATTGCAGGTCACCGTTGTGAAGATGTCAACAACTTTGGTCGAAACGGCTCGCTGGTTGACGGGGTTGATGGGACTGGTCGACACCAGTGTGGCCCCAATGACCGCGAGACAGGCGACGATCTTCATCTTCAATTTTGTATCGAAAGGAAACGAATGAATGGATGAATGCCTGAACAACTGGAATACTTGTAAGAATCTATGATTAGCGAATGTAATTAAGATTAAGAAAATGATAAAGATTGCGCTAAAATATAATAATTTTTTTTAGGAAAGAAGCGAACGAATAGCGAATGCTGTGATGTGACGGCCTCGAGGCCAAATTCGGGTTTCTTATTTTAATGAAGCTCGAATGGATCCTGACTAGGCGGGCTGTCGTTTATATCCCCCACCTGAGGTCTCTTCAATCTGGCCTCCCCTTGTTTCTCGCGATGAAAACAAAAGAGAATACGCTCACGTGGTACCCGCCTGGCTGAAGAGCCCAACAAAGGAGAGAAGGTCTAGACCTGGTCTCGTCAAGTTTCAAAGAAAAGAAGTCCAAATCCCACTTACCGATCTCTTATTCCCTGTGGACTGGTAACCTGAGATGCTGGTGACTACCGGTATCAGACTGCTGCGCAGAGTGAGCTTCAGATGCAATGCAGAATTGAAGGGTCTTCTGTGTCACGACCGTGGAGTACTGCGACCCAATCCGTCGAGCCGGAAGGACAATTATTGAGGCAAGCTGCCTCCAAAGCGAAGACGTGGAT
>JAOYMO020037422.1:0-12598 GCA_025802455.2 Iodosphaeria phyllophila | reverse complement strand
CAGCGGTGCTGTCGCGCGTGGTGAAACCGCGGTGGTCTTCGACTTCGAGTTCGGTGCCGATCACGGTGGGCATTTCCATCGACCCCGAGTTTCGCGTCGTCACTACTGAGCTCAACCCGCCCAGCTCGAAACTCGCGAGCAGCAGGGCGCACGCGAGCAGGTTGATCACGGGTCCCCGTCGAGCACGAAGTGCAGGCTGGCGAAGGCACGCCCGCCGCGATCGTCGCCGATCTGCAGGTACAGCCTCGTGGTGTCCGCGACGGTCCAGCTGTGCTCGAGGCCGTCGGCGGTGGCGCTGTAGTCGTCGGCCTGCGCGCTGAAGCGGCCGACGATGTCGAGTAGCTCCTCGCGCTCACTGATGACGAACTCGTTCATCGGCTCGCTCAAGTACCAGTAGGTGTATTTCTCGGCGGCCTCGGCTTCGAGGCGCAGCCGGAGCGTCAGTCGTTCGCGCTCGCGCACCATGATGGTCGCGCCGTCCTCGACGACGGTCGTGCGCTCGTCGCCGTCGATCGTGCGGACCAGCTCGAATTGCTCGATCACCGGGTTGACGTTGGCGCCCGCGGAGCTGACCTCCGGCGGCACATCTTGCACCCCCGGCGGCGCGCCGATGTACGTCCACAGGTGGCCCTCGGGTCCGACGCCGACGCTGCGGGAGGCGAGCAGACAGCCGGCGAGATCGGGGATGCGTTCGCTCAACATGCGGTGCAGGCACGTCTCCGGCTCGATGACATCCCCGTCGCTGGCGATCGCCAGCACCCGCAGCGGCTGGTAATGCACGACCTCGCGCCAGCGCAGGCTCGAGGCGTCGCCGAGGTTCACGCGGACCCGCTCACCGACGCCGAAGCGGCACAGCGGCGCCGAGAATGGCAGCGGATCGGGGCAGGCCGGCAGCTCGCCCTTGACCACGCTCAGGATGTTGAGCTCGCCGGTCGTCGGCGCCACCACCCAGATCGGTGGCCGCAGAGTGACGCCCTCCGGGCCGGCACCATACCACTGCAGCTCGACACCGTCGTGCGGCAGCACATCGGCCCGGTGATGACCCACCCGCGCCGAGAGCCCCGGCGCGAACTCACCGTCCGCGACCACGCGGATCTCTATCCCCCAGGTCTGGGCGTGGTCGGCGACCCACTCTTCCGAGGACGGCGGCAGGCAGGCCGCGCCCAGCAGGCCACCCAACAATCCACACAGCGCCGGGCGCGAGAGGCTGCGCATCGCGGAGCAGACATTATCCCGGAGATGCATCCGCGGTCAGCAATTCTTTGCCGGGTCACGGTCTTTGTGGTGCCGAGAAAGACCTCGACATTTCACCGACCGCAGTGGTCAGCGCCGCCGCAGCGCCCGCCCGGCCGCGTGCATGAACGCTGCGGCGCGGCGCAGCGGGGCCCGGCCCGTCAGGTGCACGGCGTCGCCGACGCGGATCGTGCCGCCGCGGACCACGGTCGCGTACATCCCGACAGTCGGCATCTTGCGAGCCAGCAACGCGAACATCTGGAGATTGTGGGCAGCCGCGGTGCGCAGCACCTCCGGGTCGGCGGGCAGCGACCCCTGAGCCAGCGTCGTCATCACGCAGCGCGGGCACGGGAACGTGACACATAGCTGTACCTCGTCACCGACACCGATCACCTGCCCGAGCCAGTCGTTCTCGACGAAGCCCGGTTCGTCGGCGGTATCGATGACGAGATTCGGCCGAAACCGCGTGACGGCGAAGTTCGACTCCGGACGCAGCTGCGCGAGGCGGGCGAGGCTCGCCGTCGTCACCAGGTGGATCGGTGCAAAGTCGAAGAATGTTCCGGTGCCGGCCCCGACCGCCAGCGCCGTGGCCCCGGGCTCGACCGCGTCGTGCGTCGCCTGTGGCGGCGGCGTCCGGGTCAGCCGCACCGCGCGGCCAAACGCGGCCGACAGCGCACCATCGCTGTCCTCGTGATCGCTGCGCACCGTGCTTCCGTCGCGCAGCGAGATCGTCACGGGTCCGTCGCGCCGATCTCCGACGAGCGGCTCGGTGAAGCGCGCCGTGCACTCGAGCAGTGCGCTCCACCGCCGCGGATGTTTGGCGCTGGCGACTCGCCCGGTCTCCGTATCGAGCACCGCGAACGCGCGGTCGCCCTGCACCCCGTGATCCGCGAGCACACGCGCCGCCGTCAGCGCCTCACCGGCCATCGACTTGACGGGATAGCGCAGCAGCGCGTGGAGCGAACCGGCGAGGCGCGCGGACATGGCCGTAGCGTACACCCTGCCACCGGGCCGGGTGTTCCGCTCCGATATACTCGCCGCCCATCACTGACATGAGATCTTCCACCTCCGCTCCATTCTTTGCGCTGCTCGCAGCTGTGGCCTGCGCCTGTCAACCCTCGAAGGACGACACGACGGCGACCGGCAGCAGCTCGACCACGACGACCTCGACCGACCCGACGACCGGCAGCACGACGGCCGTCACGACCTCGAGCACCGGACCGGACATCCCGACCACCACCACCACGGCAGACCCCTCGAGCACGACCACCGACCCGACCACCACCACCGCGACGACGAGCGACAGCACCACCACCGGCGGTGGCAACGTGGTGTTTCCGACCGACTGCGCCGACCCGATCGCCAGCCCCTTCGCGGCCGTGCTCGCCGACACCTTCTTCGTCAACGAGCCGCCCAGCGGCAACGGCTGCACGCTGAACGGCGCCCCGGACGAACAATGCCGCGACCTCGAGTTCGGCCACGCCCCGAACTACCAGCTGTTCCTGCAGGAAGATCCGCAGGACCCGAACAAGTCGCTCGTCGGCGTGTTCGCGGCGCGCTTCGCCGCGCCCCAGCCGACGTACACGGGCCTGCCGCCCGGGCTCGAGCAGTTCGAGGGTACCCCGGTCAAGCCGGAGTCGTGGGTCGGCGCGCGCCTCAAGTTCCACGTGTTCCGCCCCGAGGATGCTGCAGCGTGGACGTCGACCAAGTTGGTCCTGCTCCGGTTCGCCGAGGGTGATGCCTGGCAGGAAGGCCCGGGCCTCGAGTTCACGCCGTGCAACTCGCCGGCCTCGTCGTTTCGCTGCCGCGAGTGCGACGTCGGCAACAAACCGTGCAAAGTACCGTGGACACAGCCACAGGGCCTGCCCTACCCGCTCCCGTTCGCGTCGGTCGCCGAATTCGCACTCACCGATCCGCCCGGCGTCGACGGGATCGACGTCGTGATCGAGCTACCCGTCGATTCGGTGAGCCCCGGCGCGCCGTGGCTCATCAACGAGGGCGTCATGCTCGCGCCGACCCCGGAGCTCCCGCTCAGCACGCTCGCCGTGCACACGCGCGAGGGCGCGCCGGAGCATCAGCCGCAGCTCGGCGTGTTGTACTGCAACCCCGA
The DNA here is from genome assembly GCA_025802455.2 of Iodosphaeria phyllophila. NCBI lineage: Eukaryota > Fungi > Ascomycota > Sordariomycetes > Amphisphaeriales > Iodosphaeriaceae > Iodosphaeria > Iodosphaeria phyllophila. Next base: position 9,255 of record JAOYMO020037422.1, on the reverse strand, counting down.
GATCGTGCCATGAGCTCGCCACATCGACCGTGACAGCGCCGACGCGCGGTCGCGGCCGCTCGCGTCTGTGATAGCGTCCGACGATGGTCCACATCTCCGATGTTTCGCTCGCCGTCCTGGCGGCCGTCCTGTCCCTGTCGCTCGCCTGCGGGGACGACGGTCGGCCCGCCGACGAGGCCAGCGGCACCGGCACCACGCCGCCGACCACCACGCTGACGCCGACGACCGGCGACGAGCTGCCGACCGGCAGCGCGACGGGCACACAGGGCGCCAGCGAGAGCGTCAGTGGCACTGTCAGTGACAGCGCGAGCACTGGCGCGACGATGACGAGCGAGTTCACCGCGACCGGCACGACGACGGACGCGACCACCGGCGAGACGCTGAACCCGTGCAGCGACGATCCGCCAGCGGGCTTCATGGCGCCGTTCGACGCCGCGTGCAAGACGGAGCCGCAGCTCGGCATGTTCGAGCCGGTCGTCGAGTGGCACAAGGATATGTTCATCAACAGCCCCGGGGCGGCCGCCAGCGCGTCGGCGCCGATCGTCGTGCAGGTCAACGACGACAACGCCGACGGCAAGGTCGACGGCAAGGACATGCCCGACATCCTGAACATCATGTACAACGCCAACGCCCAGGCGGTGCTGCGGGCGATCTCGGGCGACGGCAGCAGCGAGGTCCTGAGCATCGTGGTGCCCGGTGGCACGCGCGAGGAGGGCATCGCCGCCGCCGACATCGACAACGACGGCTTCATCGAGATCCTCACCAGCAGCAACACCGGCCAGACGATCCTGTGTTACGAGCACGACGGCACGCTCAAGTGGACCAGCCCGAACCTCGGGGTCGAGAACGCCGCGACCTACGAGACCTACCCGGCGATCCTCGACATGGACGGCGACGGCAAGCCGGAGATCGTCGCGGGTCGAGCGATCCTCAACAGCGCCGGCAGTCAGGTCGGCCTCGGCATGTTCGGCCTCGGCGCCCCGACCGGAAATCTCAACGGCAGCGCCGCGGTCTCGTTCGCCGCCGACCTCGACGGCGACGGCAAGGGCGAGGTCGTCGTCGGCAACGCGCTCTATCGCATGGACGGCAGCGCGATCTGGTCGAATGCATCGAACGACGGATACCCCGCCGTCGCCGACTTCGACCTCGACGGCATCCCGGAGATCGTCGTCGTCTCGGACGCCGAGGTGCACACCCACGACAGCAGCGACGGCGCCCTGCTATGGAAGACGGCGATCCCCGGCGGCAAGGGTGGGCCGCCGACGATCGCCGACTACGACGGTGACGGCAAGCCCGAGATCGGCGTCGCCGGCCTCAGCAAATACAGCGTATTCGACACCGACGGCACCGTGCTGTGGACCCGCGACACGCAGGACGGCTCCTCGGGCATCACCGGCAGCTCGGTCTACGACTTCGAGGGCGACGGCGTCGCCGACGTCGTCTACGCCGACGAGATCAATCTCTACGTCTTCTCGGGCACCGACGGCGCGACCAAGCTGCTGTTCGAGGACCACAACAGCGGCACCCGCCTCGAGTACCCGGTCGTCGCCGACGTCGACAATGACGGCCAGGTCGAGATCGTCGTCGTCAGCGAGCCCTACAACGGCACCTATACCGGCATGACGGTGATCGGCGACAAGAACAAGTCGTGGCGCCCCGGCCGGCAGATCTGGAACCAGCACGCCTATTCGATCACCCACATCAACGACGACGGCACCGTACCCAAGCTCGCCGCCCCCAACTGGAAGTCCTACAACAACTTCCGCTCCGGCGACCTGTCCCCCGCCGACGGCCTCGCCGCCCCCGACCTCGTGCTCGTCACCCCCGAGAGCTGCCTCAGCCAGTGCAGCGGCACCGACAAGCTCGACTTGTGGGTCCAGCTCGGCAACCTCGGCGCCGCCCCGCTCACCGCCGGCGCCACCGTCGAGGTCTACGGCACCATCATGGGCGTCGAGACCCTACAGACCTCCGTCGATTTCCCCGGCGTCCTCCAACCCGGCGAATACGCCGCCGCGACCGTCATCACCATCGACACCAAGGACCTCGAGCTCGTCCGCGTCCTCGCCGTCGCCCACGAGGCCGAATGCAAGCCCGACCCCGCCAACGAGCTCCTGCTCATGCCGCCATTCTGCATGGCCCCGGGGTGAATCGAGGGCATCGCCGGCGCATCCGATCCACTGCTCGCGGGCTCGCCGAGCGGTACCAGTGAGTTCATTGACGTTCAGCTCAAGGACAGCTCCGCCTTCAACTACCGCCGCCACCTCGAGCTCGACATCCTCCCCATGCTCGGCGACCGCGACTTCGAGAGTGTCACGCGAGCCGACGCCCAGGCCCTCCACGCCATTGACCTCGCCACCGGCACACCCCTGGTCCGGGCCGAAATCTCTCCAAGATCCAGATATGCCGCACCCCGGCAAATGCGCCAGACGACGCCGGCAAACAGGAGCCGCTCATCGCTCGCCTTCTCGGCTGCGAGTTGGTGCTGTATCGCAGGGCAGCTATTTGCCGAACGTGAGGAGCGAGCGGACCCGGTGCAGAGCAACGCGGAGTTCAGCACACTGGCGGGCGTGTTCCGCTTCGACCTGGCGGTCGGCGTCCACCTGCTCGCAGCATGAACGGAGGTGGGACGTCGAGATATGGCCGAAGCTCACGTGGACGTATGCGGTCAAGTAGACAGTCCCGGCGGCGACCACCTCGGGTGAGACGGCGATCGACGCGCCGTCCGTGGCAGTGACTTGGGCAAAGCCGAGGGACTGCCCTGGACGTGGTTGAAGTCGTTCGCGTACTCCCAGTGGCCGAACTTCGTCCGGTATTCGTCCGTGTACATCCAGGTGTAGTGAAACGGCTCCTGCCCGTCGACGCAGTCGCGGTATTCGGCGACGCCGTCGGCGGCGAGGACGCGTTGGCGGCCTGCGTTCGGATCAAGGAAGACAACAAATGGCACGCCGGGCGGGTCGTGCGGCAAGTGCTTGTACCAACTGTGCGCCCCGACAACATACGCGGCGAAGCTCTCGGTCTGCTCCACTGTGGGGATCGGCAGCGGGGCGATGAGCTGGCGGTAGCCGGAGGGCGACCCCGATGGGCGGGAGAGGAACGGATGGAGCCATGCGCGCATCGGTGAGATTGTAAGCCCGGTCCACCCTGGTCCTGTACCCCGGTCGAGACCTAATTTTGAAGGCGAGTCGCTCGCCGTCGGCGACCCTGCGGGCGGCGACCTGGCCAAGTCGGGCCTCGCTTGTCCACCGCATGTTCGCCGCTCGCAGCTCATCAAGCTCGGGTGTTCGGCGTCGCGGCCCGTCGTGGACCATTCCATGCTGGGGCGACCCAGTTCCATGGTGCGCGGCAGAGCAGATCTCGGGGACATTTTAAGATAACAGCGATTCTTGGTGGCAAAAGTGGGGAGACGGTCTCCCCGCGTTGCCACAGCGGACTCCGAGAACGACCGCTATTGCCGGGTATAGTGATACCGAAGGTTCGTGCACCGCGACTTCAGATTGAAGTCGCGGTGACTTCAAGTCTTTGTTATAAGGATTGATCGGGGAGCCCATACGCCATCTAATGGTTCAGCCTGGGCGGTCGTTACCGAACCGGCGAACGGAGTCAACAATGGCGATGAATAGCGAAGATTTGCCCATGCGCGCCACCCCTGCGCAACTTTGTCGAATGAACAGGCACATCCACGAGCCCGAGGGACTCGCGGCGGTCCTGCCGCGCGCGCCGCTCTGGTTCTGGGTGCTGCTTGCCGTGCTGCTGGCGCTCCGACGGCCCCTGCTGGGGATCTGACGGCCTCGCTCGCCTGAGGCGTTTGCACGAGAGCGGTCGACATATTGCAGCATGCGGGTTGCGGTCGCGATCGGGCGCCCGCGGCCTCGGCCGCAAACTGGCTGTTCCTCGGCAGCGACGATCTTCGTTCCCCTGATCGCCAGCTGCCAGCTCCACGACATCAAGCCCTGGCTCAATCTCCGCGCTGAATGGGCCCGGGGTGAGATACACGCGCGTATTCAGAACATCTCGGTGTGGCCAGCGGCACGCCGCGGCCGGTCGGCCGACCCTACCCTGCCTCGTATGTCACTCGTTACCACGAACACGCCGCCCGCCCCCGTCACCGATCTACCCGTGACGGACCCCCCCGCCCCGACGGATGCCGACGAGACGAAGACCAAGATGCCCGCGCCGACCACACCGATCAGCGGCCCGAAGCCGCCGAAGAAGTGAGCGAGCCGCGGGTGAACGTGCGATAGATGATGGCCATGACGGAGCCCTATCGGCCGACGCTTCATGGCCTCCCGGACGACAGCTCGGGGCGCTTCGCGGTGCTCCGCGAGTTTTTGCTGCGCTGGCACGGACTCGACACCGGAACGGTCGGGCGAACTGTCGACCGCGTCGGCGAGGCCGAGGCGCGGGTGCGCAAGCAGCTGCCGCTCGCGGTGCGCGAGTGGATCGTGCTGCTCGACGACCTCGAGCGCATCGACGGCTGGGGTCACGTCCTGCGCGACTGCTGGAGCCTCGACAAGGTCCCTGGCCGCGCGGCGTTGTCCCTGTTGGTGCAGGGCGAGAACGATCGCCACTGGGGCCCGCTGCTCCGCGAACTCGACCAGGAAGATCCGCCGATCCATGAGTTCACCGAGCGTGACGGCGACGGTCCACGGTTCGATCGCGGCCGGCAGGTCGCGCCGCGCGTCAGCACGTGGGCCGTTGTGTTCATCCTCAGATACCTCCACCTGGGCCGCAGCCTGCAGGTCGAACGTACCACGGAGCTGTCGACGATCGCTTACCTGCGTGACCGTCCGCCGGAGGGGCTCGTCGTCTCGCAGATCGGCGACATCGTGCTGTTGGAGTTCATGGGCGGGCTGATCTACGCGGAGCCGGACGGCCCGACCTCGGTTCGCTTGCAGTGTTACGCGCCCTTCCTGGACGATACGAACGACGACTACGATGACGCGGCCGAGGCGTTCGAGGATCGCATCGACGAGATCCTCGCCGTGACCATGCCCTGAGTGCGCGCGGGTGACCCGAGCGGGGAGCGTGATCCCTGACATCAGCGCCGATCCCTGCCAAGTCAGTCATCATGTCCTGCCTGCGATCGTTGTCCTGTGGCCTCTGCGTCCTCGTGCTGCTCGCGCCCGCCTGCGGTGGTGGCACCGGTGACGCCACCGGTGGCTCGAGTGATACCGGCGCGAGCGAGACCGGTAGCGTCGACCCGACGACCGGCGACGCCACCACCGGTGACGCCTCCACGGCCGAGCCGACCAGCACGACCAGCACGACCGGCACGACCGCGGACGTCACGACCTCGACCGGTGATACGACCATCGAGCCCGCCACGGCCACCGACACGGACACCACCGGCGAGCCGCCCGGGCCGTGCGACGATCTGATCGCGCCCGATCCCGCCAACATGTACATCGACTTCATCGAGCTGGTCCCGATCCCCGAGGACCAACAGCACCAGCTGCAGATCTACGCGGCGGATGGCGACAACAGCTGGGACGTCGTCTTCTTCGACCTCGGGCCCGATCCCGTGCCAGGGGTCTATGCAATGCACCCGGTCAGCGGCAACGAATTGCTGACTGCCCTCCCCAACGACATCAACGGTACCGCGACGCTCGAGCTCGTCACGGTCACGACCGAGTGCGTGACCGGGCGCATCAGTGAGCTCGTCGTCGAGGGTGAGCCGTTCTTCGTCGACGTCGAGCTGCCCGGCGGCTTCGTTGCGACCCGCCGGCTGGACTGAGAACCGCTGTCCATGCGGTCAGCGGCGGTCGAGGGGCCCGGAGGGCGGGATGTCGAACCCGCCGGTCGGCGTGACCGGCCTTCGCAGGACGGGTGTCTCGGGTATGCGCGGGAGCTGGTGGCGTAGGCCTCCCAGCTCGATGCGCAGTGACCGATCGACCGGCAGCTTCTCGAAGCGTCGCAGCAGCCGGTCGGTGCTCCGGTCCGGCCGCTCGTGCACGAGCGGCTGCAAGAGCACGAGCAAGCGCCGGGTACTGTCATTGAGGCGGGCCCGCTGGCCCGGAGGACCGGGAACCTTGAACGCCTCCGAGAGACAATCTACCGCCGCCTGGAACGGCTCCGAGGTCACACGCAGGTCGTTCGCCTCGGCGTCGGCCAGCCGTGTCTCGCAGTCGATCTCCTGGTACTCCGTGCCCCGATCGGTCGCGGCGATCAGCGGCGTCTCCTCGGCCGGCGGCTCGTCTACGGTCGCGCCGTCGGCGAGCTTCGTGGTGGTGTCGGGCTGCACTTCACCCGTGACAGGGTCCGGGCTCACATCGGCCGTCTTGTTGCCGGGCTCGCCAGGGGACGCGTTTTTGGTCGGCGGCGTCGCTCCACCGGGAGGCGGCGTGGTCGGTGGTTGTATTGTCGGAGGTTGTATCGTCGGTGTGCCCGGCGTCGGCGATCCGGGTTCCGGCGCGGACGTCAGGTCCGGCGTCGGCGCGACGACCGACGCGGGGCCGTCCGCGATCGTGTCCAGGGCGACCCTGACGACATTGGCCAGCGATCTCGCGTCGTCGACCAGATCCTCGGCGAGCGGCGTATCACCGTACGTGTGGCGCACCTTGTCGGCGAGTCGCAGCAGACTGGTCGCTTGTTGACTGGTGCTCCGGAGCAGGAGGCCGACGGTATCCTTCTGCGCAGTCAACTCCTTCGCGGTCGAGGTGGCGCGACAACTCTGGACGCAGGCGACGACGGTGAGGCCCACGAGCACGGTCGTGACGAAGCTACGAAACCGCCGCAGTCGCTTGTGTGACCGCAGCTTGTTCGCCGAGTCGACGCGGAGCGCCTCCTGGAACTCCTTGTCGAGCTTCGGGTCCTCCTCGCCGGGCTGCGCGGCGAGATGACCATTGCGGGCCCTGCCACCCGGGAGCCCGTCCGCCTGACGCCCGTCGTTCGCCCACTTGACGGCCGCGTCGTGCAGCTCGCCGGTCGCTCGCTTTGCCGCCTCGACCTCGGTGAGCCACTTCTGCAGCGTCGACCAGCGGGTCAGCAGCGCCTCGTGGATGAGCTCGACGCGCGGAGTTTCGACACCACCCGATGTCGTGATGATGCGCATCAGCGGGCGCGCGGTGTCGAGGTTGTGGCCGGACAGGGCGGCGAGCTCCGCGGCGGCACGCGGTCCATCGAGCAAGCCGAGCGCGCGGGCGCGAGGGATCGTCTGACGGCTCCAGCGGCCCCGGCCATCGACCGTGGCGAGCGCGAGCAGGAGTCGCTGGACCCGCGCGGGCGCCGACGGGTCGACACGCGCGAGCTCGGCGAGCACCTCCTCGGCAGATTGTGTCAGCGCGCCGTCGAGGCCGCCGATGCGGTGATAACCATCGAGGTCGAGCTCGGGCCGATCGGCGCAGGCGAGCCACAGCTCGCGGAGGGCGTGGGCGAGCAGCGGGAGGCTGCCCTCGGAGGATTCGGCGAGCAATGCGACCGCGTGGTCGCGGATCGTCTCCACGAGGCCGGTCTGGAAGCTGCGGCCGCGAATGTAGGCAGGCGCCTCGATCACCTCCTCGAGGTCGCCTGCGCGGAGCGGACGCAACGAGTAGCGGCGAACCCAAGGGACATTGATGCGCCGGCCGAGCTCGCGGGCGCCGTCGAGGACGTCGCCGACCTGATCGATGCGGACCGTGGTGATGAGATGGAAGCGGGGCTCGTCGTCATCGAGCGCGCCAGCGATCGCCGCGTCGAGCAGACGCGCCTGCTCGGGGTCCGCGAAGGTCCGGGTCTCCTCGAGCTGGTCGACCCACAGCAGGAAGCGAGCGTCCGCCGGCGTGTGCTGGCGAATGAAGCTGCGCAGCCCGACTGGATGCGCCAGCTCGCCGAGGACCCCGGTGATCGAGGTCTGGCCGGCGACGGCGGTGAACAGCGCGCGCGCGAGGTTCTCGAGCGGGAGCGCGCCCGGACGCATGCGTGCGACGATCCAGCGGGTGCCATCGCTGGCGAGGTGCGGGAGCAGGCCGGCGGCGACGAGCGACGACTTGCCGACGCCGCTCGCCCCGTCGATCCACAACCAGCGGCTCGCCGCCAGCGACTCGAGCAGCGCGTCGGTGTCGCGTTCGCGGCCGAAGAACAGCGCGTGCTCCTCGCTCTGATACGCCGCCAGACCAGGATATGGACATACCGACGACGACTGCATCCGCGACGACGGGACGAACTTCAACAGCCTCCAGGCCCCGCGCGGTCGGTCGCGCTGGCGCAGGAGGTGCTGCAGAAACGGGACAGTTGCCGCGCGGCCGGCGAGGGCGGCCAGCAGGTCGTCGAGGTAATCCGCATAAGGAGGACCCTCCGCCGGCAGGAGGTTGCCCAGCGCAGGGTCGTGACGTACGACCTGCCGGCGCAGAGAGGCCTCGAGATAGACCCGTCCGAGGATATCGGCGAGCTCGTGGAGTTGTTCGGGGGAGAGCGGTGGGGGGTCGCGGGTCGGGTCCGACATGGTCGAGGACGGAGGTCGTCCTGATGACGTGTCGTTTCGGAGGCGAGGCGATCAGCCGGGATATACATTTACTACTCCCGCCTGCCTGTAGATCGTCACCGCGAACGCGACCCGGCGAGCCCACAGCGGAGGTCCGATCGACGAGGGGTGTGAGGGTGATCGACCCCCGCTCTCCCCGGCACATGAGGGCAATGACCACCTCGATCCCTCCCGTCCCACCGCGAAGCTCCACGACGCAGGTGCACCGGCTACTCCCTCCGATCTTCGCCGTGGCGACCGCGGCGTTGCTGGCCCTGTGGGTGAATGGGGCCCGGTCGGCGCCCGGCGACGCGGTCCCTCGCGTCACCACCTCGCCCGTGGTGCCCAGCACGGCTCCACCGACGATCCCATCCACTGTCCAGCCCGACGAGCTGGTCGCCGGAGCCGGTGAAGAAGGAGATCTGGTCGGTCACCCGGTCATTGTGGTGCACGGCGCTGTCCGCACCGCAGTGGCGACGCTCAGGGTGCGGCTGGAGCGGCTGCGCGGATTTGGCGCAGGGCTGGGAAGCCTGATGACCTGCGCATGCTCGCGGCTTGGCTTCGCCGATGGCGGTTTTCAAAGAGGTTTCAACGACCTTTTCAGAGATGGAGTGTCCTGGCTTGTCGACGTTTGTCGAGTCCGAGAACAAGAGGTCTACGCCACGGGATCCGACGGCGGTCAAAGCGCGGAAATCAATCTGATATCCGGAAGCTGGGGTGTAGTCGAATTTCCAGTCGGTACAGTAGGAAATGCGGCCGTTTGGCGTTTCGATTTCCAAGCCGATCGCACCGGGGATGCTATGGGTCAGTCCGAAGGT